>CAIGRP010026912.1:0-24231 GCA_903798385.1 Fraxinus cuspidata | reverse complement strand
ACACCAAAACCAAAAAAAAAAAAGAAGAAGAAGAGAAAAACTGAGAAAACTCACGGGTTCCCTCACGATCATAGCAGCAGCCGGCAGTTTTGACCTTTGGGCTTCCGACAATCGAATCGTCAGGCTCTAGCACAGCTGGACTGGTCACTGTCCGCTAGTGGAGGTGTCACCATGAGGTGGCTCAAGCGGGTGTCGGTGGAAACTTGGAAGTGGAAGTGTGGAACCGTGTAAATTGTAAAATGGAAATTGAGTGAAATTAACGGACTTGAACAGTTGGACTATATATAAATTGATTTGGGCCTGGTTAATTGAAAAGCAGAGGCTTCAGCCCAACCAAATCGGGAAGGCCCAATTAAAAAAATAAAAACAGAAAGGAGAAGCCAAACCCTTGTCTGAGTCGCGCCGATCTCCTTCTTCCTCAAGCGGTGCACTTTTCCGGCAGAGCCCAGCACTTGCAGTCGCGCCCCCTCGTCGGGTGCTGGGTCCGCCGCTATATTAGGTGTCAAAACCATTCCAACACTCTTACCATTACTTTTAATTACAAAAATGAAATAAAAATAACAGAAAAAAAGTATAAATAAAAAATTTCTAACTCATCCCCGTCTCTCATCCATCCCACACCAAGTAGTGCTAATGTTTTCGCAGTGGCTATTGCTGTAACCACCCCCAATGTTTTGAAATATCAAAATACTTTGTGCCTCGCCTATTTACTCTGGCTAAAGCCTATTGCATCAATCAAAACAACCACTAAGTACACAAACTTGACTAATTATGTGAGAGACAAAACCATCCCACACTATTACCCTTCCTTTTAATTAAAAAAATGAAATAAAAAATAACAGAAAAAAATATAAACAAATAAATTCTAACTCGTCACCGTCTCTCATCCATTCACTCCAAGTCGAGCTAATGTTTTTGCAGTTGCTATTGCTATAACCACTACCAATGTTTTGAAATATCAAAATACTTTGTGCCTCGCCTATTTACTCTAGCCAAACCCTATTGCATTAATCAAAACAACCATTAAGTAAACAACCTTGACTAAAGAAAACATCAACCCTAAATATATGGATCGAAAATTCACAATGCTTGTCCTAATTCTTAATATACTAATCGCATAACAACTTCAGATGAATAACTCTATTTATATATAATGAAATTATATAGTGATTTACATATAAAAAGAGAGTGGTGAAATTTTTTCGTTTATTATTATTTGTTTAAAAAAATTTTGATATAATTATATATCATCACGTCATGTATATAAATCATTATGTATACGTAATACAACCGTCTTCACATTATTCTTCCGTCACTAACTTCTATTTTATCATAAAGTATAAAATTGTCCTACAAACACATTCAATTTTTAAAAAAAATAAAGAAATACCAATAAATCAATTCACACCAACCAACCGGCAGAAGTAATCATCATTAATCCATATCTAACCAAAGAATCCGACAAAAAATTAACCTAAATACGTAAACATATACGAATACTAACCAGTATAGTATACCGAAATGTGGTTCTATGTTGAATCCATAAATCGATTCAGACAAAAAGAAAACCGCTTTGTCATCGATTGTAATAAAATAGCAGTAGTGAGAGTGGGACCTGTCTCAATATCAAGAAGTACTATCGTTACAGCTTGCCCCAAACCCCACCTCCACTTTCTTCAGTGTCGTATTCTACATTACACAGGAATTCTGGTTTCAAACAACTGTGCTCTTTCAGTTTACACGGTTTGAACTCGCTTTTTGCCAGTTGAAGAAGAAAACTAAAGGGAGAGATTATGTCTGATGGTAAGCCAGCGTTTCTAAGCGATGAATTATCAAAACGGACCTCAATTTTCGGTTTACGTTTGTGGGTTGTTGTTGGAATTTGCGTTGGTGCTGCAATTGTCATTTTTCTCTTTCTCATCTCTCTGTGGATCACCTCAAGGCGCAACAGCAACAAGAAAACGTTGCTATTGACCCACAAAAATTCCAACATCCCAAAAGTCTCCAGAGAAATCCAAGAAATTCGGGTCGACCCTTCCCGGAACCCGGAAACCAACCCGAAGCTGCTCCTTCCTGCCCCGGGCCCCACCTTGCAGCTTCCTGAACCCGATCCAGTTGAGGACCAGAGAATCCATGTTGAGATTCGCAAGGGTCACCGGATTGCATACCCGGAAAAGGTCGGGCAGGGCTCTGGATCGGGCCATGGGAGTGGGGAGGCCCGACCCCTTGCAGAATCTGCGGCTGGAATGGCTGTGCCGGAGGTTTCGCATTTGGGATGGGGTCATTGGTACACTCTGAGGGAGCTTGAAGAGGCCACTGATGGATTTGCTAATGACAATGTGATTGGTGAAGGTGGCTATGGGATTGTTTATCATGGTCTCATGGAGGATAACACTAGAGTCGCTGTCAAAAATTTGCTCAATAACAGGTATTGTACTTCAAATTTATGCATGTTGGTTAAGTTCATTCAAATATTACATGGAAAGACAAGTGTCGTGGAGAATTATGATGATAATTGGCTTACTTTCGATGCCTAGGTTGACTTTAATGTATTTTCTTGAACTGCAGTTGGACAATTGGACGTTGACTGTTTAGGCTTTATACTCAAATGAGAAATGGTTAATGTGGGTTGTTGTTTTGTTGTTTGTAAGTTAAACTCTGTTCTTTATGTTCAGGGGTCAAGCTGAGAGAGAGTTTAAGGTTGAAGTTGAAGCAATTGGACGTGTTAGGCATAAGAACTTGGTGAGATTGCTGGGCTATTGTGCTGAAGGAGAACATAGGTACATTTCAAGCTTGTATTTTATTTCATCTTCTAGATAAATTTGCACTTTGTACATTACTGGTTGTTTTGGAAATTGGCCTTAATTAGGCCTGTTTCCTATAGATGTTTCAATCTTGGGTTGTATGCTTTTCAGGATGCTTGTGTATGAGTATGTAGACAATGGTAACTTAGAGCAATGGCTTCATGGGGATGTAGGGCCTTGTAGTCCTCTCACATGGGATATTCGAATGAAAATCATACTTGGAACTGCAAAAGGGTAATGAAAATCTTCATACCTATTAAATCCTGTGCTCGTCTACATGGATTTGAACTTGTTATTAATCTTTTAGTTGGTATAACTAAAACTTGGTGAATATCTTAGACTGACCTATCTGCACGAGGGGCTTGAACCTAAGGTCGTTCACCGTGATATTAAATCAAGCAACATTTTATTGGACAAACAATGGAACTCTAAAGTATCTGACTTCGGCCTGGCAAAGCTCTTGGGCTCAGAGAGGAGTTATATTACCACTCGAGTTATGGGAACATTTGGGTAAATCAAATTTGTGGGCATGCTTTGAGGCTTTTATTTGTACCATTAACCAAACGATATTGATTACTGGATTTTCTTCTCTGTTTTTATAGTTATGTGGCTCCGGAGTATGCTAGCACTGGCATGTTGAATGAGAGAAGTGACGTTTATAGTTTTGGGATTCTTATAATGGAAATCATTACTGGGAGGAACCCTGTTGATTACAGCCGTCCCCCGGGGGAGGTATGTAAACAGTAATCATTATTGCTTCATTTTTTACATTATTGATATTGAAATTGCTTCCAAGTTTTATGAGGACTTTTTCTGATTTTAAACACAAGCTAAAACTCTCAGGTGAACCTAGTCGATTGGCTTAAAACAATGGTTTCGAACAGGAATGCAGAGGGAGTTTTGGATCCCAAGTTAGCTGAGAAGCCTTCTTCAAGAGCATTGAAGCGTGCTCTTTTAGTGGCTTTACGCTGTGTAGACCCAAATGCACAGAAGAGGCCGAAGATGGGACATGTGGTACACATGCTTGAGAGTGATGATTTCCCTTTTCGTGATGTAAGTTAAAAATCCTCTACTCAGTACGGTAATGCCATTAAAGTACATCCTATCTTCTTGCCGCCGGAAACGGCTAAATGCGCGTGACATTATGCATTTGTATCTTGAGTTTTCTATAGTTTTTTTCCTGCATCCTCATTAAACTATAAACTACTTGGAACCTGTTCGTTCAAATTAAAAATTATGGGAAACATTTATTTTGCATCATAAAATGAACTCGACTTGTTCGTATTTCTGTATAATGAGTTGCAACTTGTAACTCCTACAACGTCACGACTCAGTATTTAGAGCTTGTGTGAAAGTGTTTATCTGAAAAGTGATTTTTTTTTTGGGGACCGTGTAATTAAAAAGTAGGGAAAAATTATGGGAAACGTGAATGACTTTTTGGGAAATATTTTGGAGATTTTCCCAGTTTTTATGCGTCCACAAAGAAAAAAAAACAGAGAGTGAATTATATGAATTGATACCTTGTCCTTTTTATCTTCGAAAATATGAACTGGAATATTTTGATGAGACGACTTCAAGTATAATTGCAGTTATAAACCTTCATAATGATCCATGTGACCCATTTCCAGTTATATCTTAATAAGGTAAGTGAAGAAGATTGATGATTATGGGTCCCAATAATGTTATTGAATCAACTATAGCTTTCCATTGAACATATGATCAGACACTGAAATGTTAAATTTGTCCTGCACATCAGCATCTCTTAGCTAGTGAGCTCCATAAAACATTTTTGTCCCATCGAACTGTTTACAGGACCGCAGAGCTGGAAGAGAACATGGTCGATCACATCGTGATAGCCTCAAGGAGAGGGTAGTAGAGAAACACATCATGGAACAGGGCGACAGTAGTGGATATGAAAGCAGCATCCAAACTGACAGGTCTTTGTTGAGGAAGCCAGAAACAGACGAAGAAAAGTAGCCTCACAATCACGCTCCAAGTTCAGAAGATGCATATAATCCTTTCTAATGTCTTCTAAATAATTGTTTTATTGCTAGGCTATGTAAATATCTTCATTTCGACTTTGGATTTCAGTTACAATATTGATGATCATTGACGTTTTTGTAGCAGATTGTGTTCACTAGCTATGCATTTAAGTTATGACAATTCAGTTGGGTGTTTCACTTTCAAGCCTAAGAATTCTGAGAGAAAAAGGGATTTGGATTTGAATTGGCGACGTTTAAATTATAATATAAGTTTGTCAAACATATTTTTTATGTAAAACTTATTATTCATACATTTTGTACTGTTTATAAGTATTCAAAAGCCTTACCAAACAAACAAGCATTACCTTTATATACGGTGGCTTCCTCAAATAAGTAATTGCTCATAATAATTGTGTCTCCCACAGACATGCTGTGGCAGTAGTTTTCGGATGAATAGCTGGTCAAACTGGTTCGTTTTCATGGGGGCGGCTAAATTTGAACATCAAAAAAATGAGGATTTTGGCAAAATGTAACTTAACCAATCAATATATAAATCCTGTTTGAAGTAACAGTTTCTATGGATAGAATCTTTCGACAATATCCACATTAATTAATACAATGCACTTTTTGTGGGGACCAAAAGAAATAATAAATTAGGCTGGTCCTACAACTAACATGCATAAGCCATTAAAGGTGAAAAAGAGTAGAGGTGGCAAGGCTAGGTGTCCTAACTAGCGACATTAAGGACTAGTCACAGATAATTGTAGAGAAAATTAAAGATGTATGGACCCCCTCTGCTGAATATTGATATGTAGTATGGGGAAATCTATGTTAAATACTGGTAAAAAAAATATTTACCACTCACATTCTTATATTAATTACACTAATGCTACTCAAACAAGGCTATTGACATGGAATTTAAACAAGGGCTGAGGTGGATTCACTTCAGCCGTGTTTGACTAGAGGAGCTCTATTAATTAACCTCCCAATCAAAGATTGATAATATAATAAATGCAACGAAGGACGACACCTAATCGAAGTAGTATTTTTTAATATAATTCTTTTGACATAAACACGAACATTCATGTTAAACAAGATCGCTGCGAATAATACTCTACTCGGTCAAAACTTAAAATGGATTGATCAGTCTAAAGGTGCATGTCGGCGCTCAAACTAGTAGCTAGGAAAGCGAGATTGTGGCGTACTCCATTCTGTGTATGGGGCGTAAAGCAACAAGTACCACATTGAACATCTGATAGCAACTGTAATATCTAAAAATATTGTAGAATTTGGAGATATATAAGCCACATTTGTCAGACCGTATGTTATACGAAGGGCATTACATTTCGCTCCATCAACGTGTTTTTAGCATTGATTTTGACAAAGCAAAGGCCTTCCCGTAAAGCAAGTGCCTGGGCATCTCCCAGTAAGAAGCATCCCCCAACTTTCTTTCGTTTTCGTCGGTGGTGACAGTAGAAATGACCACTGATATTTGTGTTCATGAACATAAATACTTGTAGGTTGAAAATTTAGTCTCATCTAGTCATAAAGTGAAAACTTTTCCTATTGATGAATCAAAATTCTCTACTTGATTATCTACAAATGCATTTTGACAAGCATCTGTCTGACTGATAGGGAGTGACAAATTATCTATAGCTATTAAAACTTCAGTAGGAAGTGCTCAATTTAATATTTTTATTAGAGTACGGTGACCTGAAGTCTATTTGGCTCGATCTAAAAACTTCGCGGTTCGAATTCTTGTAATTATCTTTGGTATAGTGGATTTCTCCTCCTCTCCTCGTGATTTTTTCTCGTCTAGAGTTTCCATGTAAATCTTATGCTCTCATTATTATTTTATATTGCATATATATCTTTGTTTTTTTGTAACAAATTTCATTAGGTCACACGAAGAGGAGTGTTCACGAAAATATATTTCGAAGTAAAACTACCGCAAATGTACGGTTCGTTAACAAGTAATATTTAAGTTCAAGTATCGTCCCCACAGAGATTGATTTAGTTCAATTTTAATTATCGCGATCTTATTCGAAATATGAATAATATGATGTGTTTGTTTATGACAGAATTATGATTAAAATAATCTATTTATATAATAATAAGTAAATTGACTACACTAAATGTAAATTATGCTAAATACAAATTGATGTGTTTAATAAATGACGAATGCATTAGAATCTCGAATTCTCATACAATAATCATTTTTAACTTCAGTTCTACACTTTGACAACACAATTGAATTTGACGAATCAATGTTCCTATTTTATTTCACAATTTCTTTCGAAGAATGTTAAACCTACTCTCATATAGACCAAACTATATTTCTTTGACGGATGCAAATATACAAAAGTACATGAATTTTTATGAATCACTTAAAAATTTACATAGAACATAGCGGTATATTTCTATCACTTATTGGACCATATGATGATTTACACTATATCGAACCTATTTTTCTTTTTTCGAATGAGTAAAATAAGCAACCAAATTCACACTACTTCCATACACAATAATTGTTGAGAAAAGAAAATTATATAAATTATTCAATATCCAAAATGTGTTTTCAATGTCAAATATGTAAAACTAAATATTAAAAACTCATATTACAAGGTTCATCGTTCTCCTAGTACAAATAAATCTGGCTAAAATGAAAACAAAAAAATATTAAAGAATCGACATCACTCAAATAAATCTTAAATTGAATCTTCGAGTTTTAGAATCGATCCTCATATTTGTTCCTTCTTTTATGCTCTAAAACCTCTTAGAATGTGTTGTAATGCGTGATTACCACTTCTGGATTGCCCTAGATCTTTAAAAGACGTCCTAAGATTTGTTTCCATAAGAGTGGAATCATATAAGGACATCATAATTTTTCCTCTAAAAATACATTATGTTACATTTTAATGCTATAGTATAGTTCAACCAATTTCAGCTTCGAAAGGCCTGCATCACACCATGCTACCGCATGGCTAAAAGAACTATGCTATAGCATAGTTCAAGCAGACTTTCATTCTTTGCGTTTTGGTCCTGGATTCCGTTTTTTCGTTTTGTGATCTCTTTTCTCGCTACTGCTTCTTCCAACACTGCATTCATTCGCTCAATTGGTTTTTAACTCTTTCAAATCTTCGTTTCTTCTTCTGGATCATCTTTCGACTATTTGTATGTTGGTCCCTGAACTTTGGTCTTCTTCTATTTTATTCATTTTTCGCTTATTTTTCCTAAATTCCACCATGTTCATCTTATTATATTTTAATATATTTACCAACAATTGTCCATATTTTATGCCTTAAATAAGTGTATAAAATGCATTTATCAAGGAGTAAAAAAGGGTTTGATATCATTCTTTACGAAAGATGATCGACAGTTAATATACTAAAAGTTTCATTTTCTACGGATAATTTGATAGTATATATCCATTCCAATCTCATAGATTCGTTATGCTTTGCAGTAAACAAATGAACAAGATGGTTTGGTGTGACTTTTTAGGTGTTCAAATTCAATTAATCACTTTAGTTCTAATATTCCTAGAATTAGTTCACAACTACATTTAATGGTACTTCAGGTTCATTCATGCTATATGTGCTTATGTGAGCAACTTGTATATGTGTGTGTCAGGCGATGAATGTTGAGTCAGGATGTTAAATAGGTCGAGTTGAGCCGCTCGGCTCGACTAGGCCCACCATACGAGCCAGTTTGCATTCAAATGTGAGGCAGCACGAGCTGGCTCGTAGATCATAGCTTGGCTCGCTCCACCACCTACTTTTTCTGGGCTTTTAATTAATCTTATGGAAGATAAGATATTAATTCCTTTTCATATGTACTCAAAGTTTTGATTGTTAAAACAACTGACGGAAGACAGATGATAGGATGGCTGAGGGCCATTGTTTTATTTCTTTCACCACAGTGGTTTGCTTAGTCGAGGCTCTTTTTATTCACTGCATGAAAATGGAATTGCTTTCTAACTTTTATATTTTCTAGTTTTTCTTTTTTTTTCTTCACGTCTGGAAAATGGGGGTAAGGCCTAAGGGGCAGGGGAATCGACAAGTGACTCTAAAGACTCACACATATGCTACCAATTTACGAAGAAAAAAATGTTCAAGTAAAGGACTGAGTTTGGATTCAATACATGTTAGATAATGGAAAATGACTGACATGTGAGAAGTAGATGAGGTGTAATAATTCAGAGAACCCATTTCAGGAAGCCAATTTTTACTCTTTACAGCATAAAATCAGCTTCTGAGGCGCCACGAGAACTACTTTCCAAGAAAAAGAAAAATGGGGCTGATTAAGGCATTCAGGATCCTCCTCTTCTCATGGGTTTTGCTGGCTTCAGCAGAAAGGTCCATTTATATTGTCCACATGGACGAATCTTTGATTCCTAAGGCTATTCCAGTCAACTCTTCCACTCTTCAAACCATCAAATCAGTTGGATTCACCTAATAGGATATGGTCAAAATTATTCACCAAAGCTTGTATATACATATGATCATGCCTATCATGGATTCAGTGCAGTAATGTCCNACTCTTCCACTCTTCAAACCATCAAATCAGTTGGATTCACCTAATAGGATATGGTCAAAATCATTCACCAAAGCTTGCATATAAATATGATCATGCCTCTCATGGATTCAGTGCAGTAATGTCCCTGATGAATTGGAAGCTTTGAAGAAGTCACCAGGATTCCTTTTGGCTTATCCCGATGGTTTTGTGACCCCCGACACCACGAATACTTACAAGTTTCCTTCTCTCAATACTGCCACAGGAATTTGGCCAGCATCTGGTATGGTAAAGATGTGATTATTGGGGTTGTTGACAATGGCATATGGCCAGAAAGTCCTAGCTTTAAAGATGATGGAATGACAGAAAATCAAGAATCAAACTTCCATATCAAAGCTCCAAGAATTGGCACCAAAAGTGGATGGATCAAGGGTCAGATCAAGAGCCGAAAACCACATAACAACACCACACAAATTGGACCAAGATTATCCACTCAAATTATCTGGCCAAAGTTGCGCACGGAGGCCACGAAATAAGGGGCGAAATGGGACGGCAAACAGAGGGTAAAACGCACGAACAGAGGTACAAAATCGGGGCCCAAATTGCAATAGCCGGTAGGAGGAGGAGCAAAGGAGGCAGCCACAAAGGTGAAAGAGACAAGGCAGTCACAAAGTACAAAACCAAAGAGAAAGAGGCGCAACCGGGACATCTTAAGAGTAGCCAAGTGCCGTGTATTGTGTCAAAACACAAAGGACAGACACCCATATATATGTAATAACAATTGGTCAAGTAATGGGTCGAGCCTCGTTGAGTGGTCTTGATTCTTTGTAACATGGACTACTAAGTTTGATTTTCGACCCAATAGCACTTGAGTGCATTCAATTAAGTTTTCAATGAAATTAACTGAATCTGGTATCCGGCCCGATTATTCATCGCTCTAAGGTTTATTTGGTATCAAAATATTCAACAGTATGTAATCAATTTGATGAAACAACATGCATCTTTTTTGTGTGGCGGTATCTCTCAAAGTCCAATGTTCATTCAACTATAATCATCTCTAAAGATACTAGATTACTTGTGTTATACAAAATAGAAACTAGAAACTACAGATCGAACAAACTTAAAGTCCTAATATATTTGAACTACTCCTAACAACCACTGAACATCAAGATATCAACAATCGAAGGCTAAGAATACTATCACCATTAGATCAACACCATAAAAGCCTAGATCTACTCAACCCTCACGATTCACAGGCCAAAAGTGTAGCTTCTTCTATGGACCGGAAGATCTAAACGTTACCAACAATCACAACAAGTCTTTACCAGATTCACAAAGAAATTTAACTTCAGAAACTAATTCATGGATTCCTCACAGAAGAAGAAGATGAAAGAACAGAGAGCAAACTGAAGACTCTAGAAAACCGCAAGCAGAAAATACGAAAGAATGATAAAACCAATTGAATACCCAAAATATCTACACATCGAGATTCAGCAACCATTCATCCAACGGTCCAGAGAAACACACGCTTTTGCCAAGAAGAAAACAACCAAGTTGCAACCAGTTAACACGTTTGAGGCTGGAATAGTTATTGGGCCAAGAAGGACCTGGGCTTTCATTTCAGTTACAATTAGATAATAAGTAATTGGGTGGAAGGCCATTCATCATTCCTAAGTGGGCTGGACTAGTATCATCACAGCCTCACAATTTGAATTATATTATTTTACGTACCCTGGAGTAGTAATTACCCCCCAAGATGCAAAAGAGGTGATCAATTATGCATCTAACGGTGCAAACCCGTAGGCAATCATTGAGTTCCAACAAACAATATTGGGAATGGAGCCTAGACCTTCCCTAGTAGTATCAAATTTCTGATCAAGATGTCCTGTACGAAACTATCCAGAATCCTAGCTCGACATACTGGCACTAGGAATGTTAGTGTTAGCAGCATACTATCCTAATATAGCAAGAATTAATAACAACATATTCTTGGAGAGTGACTACACACTTTGGTCAAGTACATCAATAACTTGGGATAGGACAAGTTGATCCAAACCGCTCCCTTGATCCAGGATGGATTTACGATGCCACCCCACTTAACAATGTAAATCTCATTTGTGCAATGAATGTTACACGCAAGCAAACTCAATCAATCATCGGATCAAGCTACTATTGCTCAAATCCATCATTTAACCTGAATTATGTTGTTAAGCTAATTCCTATCCAGAATTGTGTGGGGGTAGGATGATTGTTTGCATAACTTACTCATAGTATGTTTGGTGCATATTAAAATGATAGAATGCATTTTTTTGAAGTGATGTGATAGAGAATATGTGGTTGAAAAAAAAGGAAAACTTATTGATGTGATTGAAGATATTATTTTATTGAAAAATGTGTCGTTGAAAATGAGTTGAATAATGAGAATGAAATAAATAATGTGACTCAAACACGGGCTCAATCTAAATTTGATGCACTAGATTGGTGGGGTAGGGGTGGCACCATTTTCTCTAAATAAGAATTTGAAATATTTGAAAAATATTCAAATTGACCAATTGAACGGTAGTGAATATCTTGTTAAAATTAAAATGTGCACGATGTTAAAAATTGGATATCTAATGCAATGAATCAAATTTTATTGGTAAATATGCTTTACTATGAGAGTAGTTATTTCGTGAAAATCCTCAATACAACATGAAAATTGAAAGAAATTAGGACTTTCAATAAAGTTAGAAGAAAGAATGAAGACTTCAAAAATTTTGGAATTATTTTTCTAATTGGTGACAATTTGTGCATGTTATATCATTTGATCAAAATACCTAGCTACAAGTGAAATGACACATAATGTCATGTATAATGGTAAGTCTCGACATATATCGTAGACATAATACTTTTTGACAATTGCTCTCAAATAGAATAATATTGATTATTTGCCTTAGAATAGCCTGTCAGATCCGTTTATAAATGGGTTATCTAGAGAGAATAACTACACATCGAGGAAAATGGGTGTAAAACTTAAACTAATGAGTCAGTTTAATGGAAACCTAGTCTAGCAACTAGAGATTTCACGAATTAGGTTCAATAGGAAAACTACTTATAATTGACTCAATAAGTATTACTTCGGAGTTTTAACTCCTTTTCATTTCTATGATGTAAATAAATACTGCATAGAAAAGATTGGTTTGGATAATCTATACTTTTAATGATGACTATATCTTGTAAATAGTACAAGTATAGTATTGTAGGGTATTCTTTATAGAACATAATTTATGTGAGTACAAACTTAACCGGTTCTATGAGAATTTTACATAGGCAAATTTTCTAGTGCACTTGTAAATCCAAGAAGGTTCAGGGCCAAAATAGTGAACACAATAGAGAATCAAAGTTTGATATGAAAGATAATGTGTTCGATCTATTACCCAGGCTTATAATAATGGCCGACAATTCAAAACGTTGTGTTCTCTTATTAGCCAAGTAAGTCTGATAGATTCCTACTAGGGAGGCTTCAAAGCGAAAGCTACCAATCTTGATGCATTATATTTCAGTTGTACTCTTCTTCGTCTTCCTTGTTCTGAGTCAACTTCTTCCTTTCATGTGGGGGGCTATTCGAATAATTATTATTATTTATAGTGGATTGGAATAAATCTCCAGTAAGTACAATTCTTCAATGCAAGGGATGCATACACAGAGTCATGTTGTTTAGAATAGATGTAATTGTTTAGTTCTTGATGAAAAAGTATGACCATTTGATAGGTGTATACTACACCATTTAATGTGACTGTGTATTCTATGTTAAAAGATGCAATCATTCAAACAGTCACTTGAGAATCTATAAATAGAAACCTTTAGTTTCATTTTTTCCTACTCCAAATCAATTCCTAATAATTGATTTCTAATTCTTTCTTTCTTTAAATTCTGTCAAAATAATTTTCATGTTATTTTGATGTTCGATATTTATTATTCGATATCTTTCATTCTAGAAAAGTACAGTCAATCGTTGATTTGTCCAACAAAATTAATAGTGTACTATATTAATTTTAGAAGAAGCATTGTATCTTGGTATATGAAAGTCCATTTGTTCCTGTTAGCATCGATGTAGGGGTGAAAACCCATCTTAAGGAGATTTGCATTTGTATATCTCGCTTCATTTTTTCTCCTTTGATTTCTACATTTGAGTAAGTAATGATTTGCTCATTGTTATGCATGTACTAGTTTTTATGACATTTCAATGATCTCTAGTTTAAAGAAAACAGGGTCTGGCTAAATAAGAACTGCATGGATTATGTTAAAACTGAGAAAATATCCTTGGCTATGTAAATATCTTCATTGTACCTTTGCATTTTAAGTTACAGGTATTGACTTAACATTATGAGGTTTTAGTTAGGAATCATAACAGTTTCTTAAATACATGTTATTTTACACGTTCGTTGCAAGCCATTCGATTAATCATTGTTATTAATCATGGTTCACTCACCTGGATTGAAGATAATGATAAGCACACAGGGAGGACTGCCATTATTCTTGTAATCCTTTTTATTGTAAGCCAAGAAGCTCTGTGTAGACTGAATTTTTTAAACCAAATTGTGGGATTCGAAACCCGGTTCGAATGGTGCTTCTATAATTTATGTTAAAAACGTGTTCTGGCAAATGCAACTTTATTAAAACCACACTTTCAACCGGATTGCGACACGTGGATGAATCTTGGCTATTGGTTTGAATTCTGGATGGTTCTATTCCTTTAATCTTGGCTAGGGTTTTCTCTAGTTTTGTTCTCTCTGTAATTCCTTCTCAAATTCTTGATTTGAGAAGGAGATGTGTAATATTTTAGCCTCTTTGTGGTGACATTCTGAGTGAATATGTGTAAGGTAGTCTATGTGCTTTTAAGTTGTTGTTTATGAGGTTCTGAAGTGATTCTTTGTGGATCTTGTAAATCAATTGCTGTATTTTGAGGGAGATAAGTGTTATGTACCATTCTTTGTGATTTGGCTGAACATTTTGTAACATTTGTTGTCATTTTGGGCGTTATAGTGGAATCAAGCATAATCCAATTTATTGGATGCTCAACGGGGTTGTAGGCGTTAAAAGCGGTCGCCGAACCTCAGGAGCTTAGGCCGAAATATATCGATTGTGTTTCTTTAATTTTCTGCACTTTATTTCACAGAAAATTTTGGTATCTTTGTTTCTTGGTTTAATATTGTGATTCTGGCCTAACACACATAATCCAATTATAAAAGAAAATAGGGTATGCTAAAGAAATAGTACATGAACTCTATTGAAATGGAAAGAAAATCAACTGTATTTCTGAAGCTATACATAAACATAAATAAATAAATAAGGATTTTTTTTTACCTCGTATAATTAATTTGCACTTTCTCAAGATGTATTCCACTTGTGTGTGTCAAGACTCTTAGACAAATCTTGAAAGCCCATCTCAATTGTTAATATTCTTTATTTTTCTCGAATTAAATATTTTCTATGATTCCTCTCTTATTAACGAAAAGAAAAATTGACTGATAAATTTAGAAAAAACACGTTTAAAGTAAAAAGTTGTAAACTTAAAACATCTCCACAGTACATGACTTAATCCAAAGGGATACACAAGCCAATATCTAAGGTGCGAAAATTCAAATGCTTTAGCCAGCTGGCTTTTTCTCCCCATAAAATTAAATATTTGCAATTAATTATTTTTGCCCCACACTTGCAAGTTGGTTCAATTATTAACCAAATTTTACTTTTATCAGCAATAAATCAGCTTCTGAGGTACCAAAAGAACTACTACCCAAAATAAGAAAAATGGGGCTGATTGAGGCCTTCATAGTCCTGTTCTCATGGTTTCTGCTGGCTTCAGCAGAAAGATCTACTTATATTGTCCACATTGACAAATCTTTGATGCCTAAGGCTTTCTCCAGTCACCATTATTGGTACTCTTCGACTCTTCAATCCATTAAATCAGTTGGACTAACCTCATTCGGTGCTCAAAATCCTTCGCCAAAGCTTCTCTATACATATGACCACGCCTTTCATGGATTTAGTGCAGTAATGTCCAAAGAAGAATTGGGAGCTTTGAAGAAGTCACAGGGCGTCCTTTCGGCTTATCCCGATAATATTGTCACGCCGGACACCACCCATACTACAAGTTTCTTTCTCTAAATACTGCCACCGGTATATGGCCAGCATCTGAGTATGGTAAAGATGTGATTATTGGGATTGTTGACAGTGGAGTGTGGCCCGAAAGTCCGAGCTTTAAAGATGATGGAATGACGGAAGTTCCTGCTAGATGGAAGGGAATTTGCCAAGCAGGTGAAGGGTTCAATTCTTCATTGTGTAACAAGAAACTCATTGGAGCAAGATACTTTAGCAAAGGAGTTCGGGAAGCAAATCCCGGGGTTACAATAATGATGGATTCTGCAAGGGATGATTCAGGTCATGGCACCCACGAGGCGTCCACAGCAGCTGGAAACTACATTGATGGTGTTTCATTCTTTGGCTACGCTCCAGGAACAGCGAGAGGAGTGGCTCCACGTGCTAGGCTTGCTGCATATAAAGTCCTCTGGCGTCAAGGAAACCTTGAATCTGATTTTCTCGCAGGTATTGACCAGGCTGTGGCTGATGGAGTTGATATACTGTCGATTTCTCTGAGTAACGGTAGGACTAATTTGTACGAGGATCCTATTGCCATAGCTGCCTTCGGTGCCACAGAGAAGGGAATCCTTGTTTCTACTTCTGCAGGAAACCGTGGTCCAAGTTTCGCAACTTTAATCAAAGGAATCCCCTGGGCAGTGGTAGTGGCATCAGGAACTGTTGATCGTTGGTTTGCTGGGACCATAACTCTAGGCAGTGGTTTGTCCATCACGGGATGGAGCCTGTTTCCTGCTAGAGCCACAGTCAGAAACTTGGTTCTCACTTACAATGAGACCTTATCTGCCTGCAATTCAACTGAATTATTGTCTGAAGCCCCTGAAGGTGGTATCATCATATGTAATCAATCTGATGTAACAAAAGACTTCTATTTCCTATGGCAGTATCTGTTCGAGTCCAATATTCGGGCAGCCATAATCATTAATGAAGTTACTAGCATACATCAATCTGCTTCTTTTCCTTACCCTGGAGTGGTAATTACTCCGAGAGATGCGAAAGACGTGATCAATTATGCATCTAATAGTGATGACCCACGAGCAAGCATCGAGTTCCAACAAACAATCTTGGGTACGGAGCTCATAGCTGCTCCAACCTTAGCTGAATCCTCATCAAGAGGTCCTGCACGAAGCTAACCGGGCATCCTAAAGCCCGACATAATGGCACCTGGAGTGTTAATCTTAGCAGCATATGATCCTTACACTAATGTAGCAAGAATTGATAACAACATATTCTTGGCCAGTGACTACGCACTCTTGTCAGGTACATCAATGGCTTGTCCTCATATATCTGGAATTGCTGCGCTCCTAAAAGCTGCGCATCCCGATTGGAGTCCTGCTGCTATTAGATCGGCCATGATGACCACTGCAAATCCACTTGATAATACACAAAAACCCATCAAAGACACAGGAAACAATAATAAAGATGCTCCACCACTTGAAATGGGAGCAGGACAAGTTGATCCGAATCGTGCTCTTGATCCAGGTCTCATTTACGATGCCACCCCACTCGACTACATAAATCTTGTTTGTTCCATGAATTTTACTCGCGAACAAACTCAATCAATCATAAGGTCAAGCTACAATTGTTCAAATCCATCATCTGACCTGAATTACCCATCCTTCATTGCTGTGTATGATCCTGAAGAAAAAAGAAGTACATTAACTCAGAAGTTCCGGAGGACTGTTACAAACGTTGGGGATGGCGCTGCAACATATAAAGTTAAAGTTCAAAAAACAGAGGATTCTACCATCACAGTATTTCCAGAAACAATGGTGTTCAGAAAGAAGTTTGAGAAGCAGAGTTATTCAGTGACCATACGTTATAAGACTCAGGGACCGTTTGATTATGGTTCAATCACTTGGATCGAGGAAAATGGAAAGCACACGGTACGGAGTCCATTTACAGTGACTTCACGGCCCTATGACTAGTTTTATGGTTGTAATTGCCTGCAGCTTTGTGTAATCCAGCTATAATCCTTGATAAGGTGTTTATGCTGTGAAAAAAGATAAACTACAAGAGCTGTCTTATTTCTACTTTTAATCTGTGTTTTATGCACCAATTAGCCAAATTAAGTGTGTGAAGATTTTTTGCACCAGACAATTGAAGAGAAATCAAATGTCAGAATTCCTTCTTCTGCTTCTATGTAGTTGAATCCTTGTGTCAAAAATATGCAATAAGTTTCTCTCACGACAGTACAGGTCCAGTGTCTGTTTAAACTTGTTCAGTATAGTTTTATCTTCCGTCACTTCCAACTGCTGCCACTTTACAAAGAGGTTTTGTTACTTTATTTTCAGCCAAGTGCATGGTATGCTCAAGTAATGGAGAAAGGAGAAAAAGTATCACCCCACGGGATCCCGAACCTAGTTTCAATTCAATTAAAACCTAGTTCTAGTCAAGACACATTGATTTTTAGAGTTTGAGTTGTTTTATTAAAAGATCGAATGGACGAGTTGGAGATAAATTCAAAGAGTAAAGGCTCTAGAAATCCGACTCCGCCAACCACAAGGTAATACATTTTAATTCTCCAATTCCCATTATTAATCCAGTTCATTCTCATTATGACAATCAATTATCCTAATTTATCTAACGATATGACTCGAGTAGGATTAGACCTATTTTCTTATACGAAACCCAAATATATCCATTGAAAATTCGAGTATTCAAAAATGAATAACCTCAAAAACAATTTACAAAGATTAGTGCACAAAGCATGGAGGTATATTCGTATCAATATCTATTAGAATTTATAATATTTGTTAGTATGTACTAAAACCAAACTTAAATCTCTCAGAAGCAAATTAAGTCACAAGGATGTCTAAATGGTGATCTTCAAACATAATGAATCTTAACAATTTAACACATAAACATGAATTCAAATTAATTAACAATAAGAATTTTGACATAAAACTTCATGCAAAGATTTATGTCATGATCCTAGTTAATCGCAAATTGGCCTAGTATCTTTGGATTATAATATATCATCCAGAATTGACTAAAATAGAAGGAAATAGTAGACGAAAGTTGAGCCTTCTGTAATCACTTCAAAGAATCTTCAATCTCTTGAATTCCAAGAATACCCAGTGATTGTAGTTATAGTTCGAGAGAAATTGATGGTTCTTTGCTCTAAAACTCAAGAATAATTATTTGTGTCTTTCACATACGTATATTTCATAGGTAATGTAAATTAATTACGGTAATTAGCAACGGAATTTTCATTGGTAAAGATGACAGTTCTTTACCAATGAATATCCCGTGCCTAATGCATTTGTATCTTTCACCTACACATATTTCGTATGTGATGTAAACTAATTTCTTTTTCTTTTTCTTTTTCTTTTTCTTTTGAAAAAGAAAATGTTTCAAACATTCACCTACGGAAATTCCATATGTGAAAATTAATTCATATTATCTATGAAAAATCCGTTACTGATATTAATTAGTTTTAATAATAAAAAATATAACCATTCACCTACCAAAATTTGTAGTTGAAGAGTAATCGACTTTTTTTAACAAAAGTTTTAAAATCTTTACCAACGGATATTCCATAGGTGAAGTGTAACTTATATTACTTACGGAAAATCTGTTGCCAATACTAATGAATTTTGAAACTAAAAAATGTATCAATCTTTCACTTATCGAAAATCCGTTATTTTAAAAACTAAAAATAGTTTCAATCATTTATATTGTTTCGACCTTTAACTTACAAAAAAATCCGTTGGTTAAGGTAAATCAATTTTAAAAATGACAAAAGGTTTGAACTACTCGGAGGTGATAGTTAATTGCTTAAGAAATCATTGCAAATAATATTAATTCATTTAACATTCGAATTTTCTAAAAGCAAAGTAGTTCAATTACAAAAATAAAAAAGATCAATCTAATCACGTGAGAAAAATGCTACCAACTAGAGGCATCCTTTCGTTGGGAATTTCTTCTTTAAAATGAAATCATATAATATTTAGCTTCATTTTGTGTAGTTGGTACCGCTGTTATATTATTTCGAGCAAATTTGATACTTTAAGTTCTCATGTTTAAATATTTTAACACAAGAAAAAAAAAATACTAAAACAAGGTTTTATTCCTATTTGTTGATAACGAGAACTTACATCGAATATTTTTCTATCATAGCATCTTAATAGGATAATTAACTTATTCAGTGTGCGCTTAAATCAACGGATATTGTGAATAACAACGGATTTGCCGTCGCATAATTAACTTATTCAGTACGTGCTTAAATCACCAACTCTCAAAATAGCAACGAATTTGCGATTGGTGATGACTACTAGCAATGGATATCATGGCTTTAGCTACGGAAAATCAGTTCCTGAAGCCACTTATTTTGTAGTTGTTGCCTTGGCGTCGTATGTCCCCAATGCTGCTTGCCTAATCTTCATCCTTAATCCTTGCCCCATTCA
Organism: Fraxinus cuspidata; assembly: GCA_903798385.1. NCBI lineage: Eukaryota > Viridiplantae > Streptophyta > Magnoliopsida > Lamiales > Oleaceae > Fraxinus > Fraxinus cuspidata. Next base: position 4,389 of record CAIGRP010026912.1, on the reverse strand, counting down.
TCCTCATAATATCAACTCATCAACCCTATCATTAGCTCCTATTTTCACCTCCAATTCCTCAATTCTCGTCATCCTCAAGTATTCCCTAAATAAACAAAAACCAGGCGGATATCAAACGGAACCTGGACTATTCTACATAATTTCGCATAACTCAACGATCAATAATTCGTGTAACAGGAAATCTCCATTTCTCCTCTTTATGGTCATGAGCCTTTTCAGGTGGAGATCACTTTCGAGATTTGATACCATGCACAAAAATCTGGATTCATTTTAACTACCAAATTAAATAAATATTGAGTAGTTTTAACTTTTAACAATCAAATTAACTTCTACTAAAGTTGACGATGGCATACTTTTCATAGATTAGAGACCACAGTGCCACAATGTAAAGTTCGGAACTCTATCCTCACAAGATTTGGAGGTTCGGGAATTCTTTAAATTTATCCATAATTATTTTATTATTTTGTATTTGTTGATAAAAAGTAATTAATATATTTTTGTTCATTAAACTACAAACTAAAGAAACGATATTTGTTTAAATTAAAAATTTATATGAAGGATTTTATTTGTCAAAGTGTAATATGTTGGTAATCTCTTTCTCAATGACAAAATGATGTAATACAACTTTTGAATTTAGACAAATATTTAAACTAAAAAGGTAATTACAAGTTAAAAACTAAATTTAACTTAATTAATTTGACAAATAACCCACAAAACATGATTGAAACGAAAGGGATACACATGCTAATAACTAGAGGTAAAGATGCCAATTCAAATGATGATGATATTTGCATTACACGTTGGGAACATTTTGATATCAACATCAAATTAAGATCCAATGCACAAATTTTCCTCTAACTGTGATTAATCTGCCGAACTTCGCTTAACTTTAATATACTTTTTGGAAATCTGTTTTGAGGCTAACTTAAGAAATTTAATTTTTTGCAAAGCCACAGGAATGTGAACACGGAAATATGACACAAATATGCCGACGCTGAAGCAAAAAAATAAGAATAATGTTATATAATATCAGTGATGCTAGAACATCAATTTATGTGTTGCGGCAATATATGATAGGTTCAACTAATGGTGAAATTGTGTGATTGACTTAATTACATATTTCATTTAATGACACTTAGTGCTACCTAAACTGTTGTTGTAATAGTAATGATGCTAAATAAAGAAGAAAATATGAAAAGAACTTTACAAATGAATAAAAAACTTGATTACAACATTATTGACTGATGACCATAAGCCATGAGCATCTAGTATTTATTTATTCCTATTTATAATAAAATAAGTTCAACAAATTCTCTATTATTATTGTAGATAGTGTTTATTCAAAAAAAAAAAAATAGATAGCGACTATCAAATAAAAATTAACAACTTTGAATTTATCCTTTTGTTTGAATTTGACAATCTTGTCATTCCAAAATTTTCTGGTCTCCTTATCATTTTTTTGATCCTCATCATTTCCTTTGGCAAGTCGTGCGACATTTCTAACATCCTTCCGCAAAATGTGACGGGACTGAAGCGACAGTTTGATTAGAAAAATTGAGAGCTGCTATGGACATTGGTTTGATGAAGAAACCAACAATGATTTTTATCTTCATTTTTGTGAAGACATGTCGCTTGTGTATATAAGCATTTCAAGTACTTCCTATACTGCATGGGTTGTGTCTAAGTCTATAAAAAGTCTTGAGGGTTTCTTCAAACTGTTGCGATAATCCAACCATAAATGAGAGGATTGGACTTTCATCTTGTAATGAATTCATTTGTTAATTTTGGTGTGAATTTTTTTTTTTTTTTAATTTGATGTGATGTATTTGGTGCGTCCAAGATCTTCATTAGTGAAATGATCAACCTTTTCTTGAACTCATATGTCAATTCTAATATGAAATTTTTTATTGCTATTTTTTTGTTTGGGTTTGATGGGATTTATTTGATGAACAAGAATTAATGAGATATGAGTATAAAGAAGTTATTAACATTCACGGATAATAAAGTGATAATAAAGTGATAGTGGGAGAGAATACTTGTGGTATGCTGAGTGATCATAATGACTCTGATACCAAGAAGAAAATATGAAAAGAATTTTTAAATGAATAAAAGACTTGATTATAACATTATTGACTAATGACAGTAGGTCATGAAAACCTAACACACATTTATTCTTATTTATAATAAAATAAGTTCAGCAACTTTCCATTATTATTGTTTTAATAATGTAGCTAGTGTTTATTCAAAAAATAGATAACGACTATCAAATAAAAATTAACAACTTTGAATTTATCATTTAGTTTGAATTTGACAATCTTATCACTCCAAGATTTTTTGGTCTCCTTATCATTTATGTTGGCAAATTGTGTGACGTTTCTAACAAATAGCATTACTTGAAAAAATATGGCTTATTATGAAATTTTACTGTCAAAAGATGTCCTTTTTTATTATTTAAAACGAACCAAACAAAACTCATGCATTGATTTAAAAGAGTACAATTAGGTTTGATTCTTTACACCTAAAGGATTATGTTAAATAACGGAAATTAATGACAAAGCACACAAGAATAAGATAAGGTGTAACAATTCTACGGAATGTAGATAATTTGTTTGAGAATAATGTCAATCCGTAAGAGTGCTGATCATTGGTCTGTGTGGCATTAGGGTTACTGTCACATTGTCGATGAAATTGAAATGTATTTTTTCTTAAATGGATGATGTTATGATGAGGATCAAACGATTAGTCAGTAGTATCAACAAAAAAGGGCAGAAAACTTAAAAGATCAAACTCAAAAGTAAAATGAACTTCGATATTATTCTGCCCTAAGGCAATAAAATCATAAACCCCTTGAGCTTCCGTCAACGGAAGAAACCACCGTAAGAAATCGGAATCAAAATTGTCCAAGATACAGAGTCGGGCTATCAGACTATAATCACTCAAAATTACATGAGAAAAATAGCCTTTCAATTAAAACTGTTGTTCACTCAAGAACAACACAAAACCCTCATTATACAAATCACACAAGAAATGTATTACATTGAGAAAGTTGAAAAGAGCGAAAACCCTCATTCTCATTTTGTTCTCCTTTTTTTTATTTTAAAAATTCATTTTCAGTCAACAATCTTTTTTCCTTTGGGTCTTTGACTCAAAACCCATATTTTATTCTTTTCAAGGGATTCCATTTCATGTTGCATTGTTGCAAATCAATGATTGAAATCTTTACTAATAGATTTTTTTAAATGATTCGGGTTCATTTTCAATTAAACTTTAAAAGATTAGGAGTAGGACCGTCATTTGTGATGGTTCACTCACTTGGGTTGAAGACAAAGGCAAGCACACTGTAAGGAGTCCGATTGCGATGACTCAATGGCCTATAATGAGTAGTTTTATTGTTGTTGAGTGTCAATTCTTGCAATTGTAACTAACTTTGTGTGTCGTAGAAGCAGATTTTTCTGCGTAGTTTGAATTGTTAAAACCAAAAAATGTTATGTAAATAGGAAAACCTGTATCATAAAGATAAATTATATGAAACGTATTAAAATAGTAAGAAAATCTTCTTTATATACGACTCTGTGAAGAATTATAAATTACAAGAACAGTCTTATGTCCACATTTAACTTGTGTTTTATACACATATTCGTCAAATTGCTAATGCTAGCTTATTTAAATTATTAATGTAGAGAGTGGGGAAGAAGCACTACTGAAGGTCATTACTTTCTTACATCAACTACTTCAGTTGGAGCATTTTGATAAGCTTGATTCTCGGGGTAAGTTAGAATCCAAAGATGAGTTCGATTCATTAGGCTATGTGGGTTGGATTACTTCTTTTTGCAATGATTGTCAAGCTTCAATCTTTAAGGGCACGCGTGGTAGACTCTATTATGTTAGTGGATATGATTAAGGAGGATACGATTCGGAGAATTCAATTAAGGTAAATTAGAGAGAATTATTCTAATACGGCATTTGGTGATACGTAGCATTAGAAGATAGCACAAGTATGTGTATATATATATATATATTGTACTTATATGTCATTCTTTTCATATATATGATATATAAGTGAATTTTTAAAGTATAAGTGATTTTTTTTAAAAAAAATTCACAGTGGTATTTTTCACTTAGAAGCAATTTCTTTACATAAAAGTTTTACCTTACAAGGGATCTACTTATATAAGTTTTTAGTTTTAAACTAAGTATTGAGAATCGATTTCACTACAATATAAAAGAGCCGAAAACTTGGTAGCCACGTGTCGCTATTTCCCGTCGTCGTAATTCAAATTTTTTTTTTTTCATTCATTCACGGAGGTGCCATGTCTCCGTGTCACAGTAGCTCGCGCTGTTGGGTCTAAATCTCCCAAGATTATACAAAGACAGTGCAATAATCTCAAT
>CAIGRP010026911.1:0-23456 GCA_903798385.1 Fraxinus cuspidata | reverse complement strand
ACATGTCAATTAATAAATTACTCATTTACAATGTTAAACCCGATTTTTTTTAAAATTTTAGTTAATTACCTCTCTCGAGTGAAATTAACCTTAATCTATTGGTTTAACCTACTTGTCGATTATAACCCAATCAGTAGTATTCAACCTTTGTGAAAATAAATCGATGGATTACCTAGGATAAGGGGTATATCTCTATCACTATAAGAATCTAGAATATTTATTATTTGGTCTAAATACACAATCTTCTCTCGAACAATGTATAAATAATTTAACACAAATATTTATTGGCAAAAAAAAAAAAAATGAATAGCATGAAATTCGATAGTAAATACACATGAAAATAAGCATTTTAACATTAAAAAGAAAATATTGAAATCAATTAAAGTTAGGTTAAGCTAAAAAAAATTCCAACCCGAAGAACTTAGCCAGTTTATATATATGATAAAAAGGATAATAGTCATACAATACATTACAAATCTAAGAAAATACGAGGAGACTACAAGATTATAGACAAAACCTTTTTTGGTTGTATTCATGAAGGTTGCCATGGATGAATCTTGAAATTCCACAAAATCTTCCCTCTTTCTTTTGATTTTTATTACTTTATTTGCCCTAGTTCTTTTCCAAAATACAAGAGAAATGAAGATAAAAAGAAGAGGGAAAATGAAAATAAAAATAGAAAATGAAGAATGCCTTAAAATGCCCTAACAACCGTCCCAAGAAATTTACAAAACAAACCTCGAAATTTAAAAACTAAACAAAACGAACATATCAGAAATGAATGGCACGCGTGCCGCTTGGAGCCGCCCGCACCCACGTGACAAATCTTTCTTCTCTTTTTGTGGCTTTGGTCCTCCCATAATTGCGTATCAGGTCCTTCAACTTTTATTTATTCAATTTTGGTCCTTAAATTTTGACTTTCATTTTAATCATGCACTTATTAATTGCACCCATATTCCCTAAACTTTTGGCACTTGTACACTTTGGCCCCTAACCTCACACTTTTGTGCAATTTTGGTCCTTTTTCACTTCATTTGGCCTTGTTCTCTTTCGATTTAAGATTTTAACTTATAAAAGCAAGAAATACATAAATATGAGTAGAAATTTGTTCATTTAATAAATATTAATCTCATTTAGACTTCCAATAAGTGTGCAAAAACACACAATCAGCCACTTTCTTCCTTATGCAGCATTCTACTATTCTTTTTTGCCCTTGCATATTTGTACAAAATGAGATCCACATGATATACTAATACCCAAAAAGCTGAAGAAGTATATATATTCAACCCAATAATAATGATACCTAAAGTAAAAGCCTCAATAGACTTATTTCCTTTCAAGCTGGTGAGGTACACCTAGTATTTCCTCTTCCAATGCCCTTTGCCTCCACAATGAAACATGGATCATTGAATTTGGATTAATCCTTGTTTTCTTTTAATATTTCAGAGTAGACTTATCTACCACTTCAGCATACAACTGTCCAAATGTCTAGCCTCCAATGTTAATTCACACACAAGAATGTACGTAGAACTCCACCACCAAAAGATAGCCATATTTTTGGGAGAATAATATTTACGGTTTTACACTTTTCTTGTACTAGAAAGTAATAAAGACAAGGCGTTGTAAAACCCTAACTATGGGCTATCCTAAATCCTTATTTCATAAGGTTTAGTAAAAGCACATACCAATTGGACCCAATAACTTGTTAGTCCAATTACATAATCCTAATACTAAATACCTAATTGTAATTACTAAGTCCACATAGTCATTGAGTCTAAAACATTTTCCTTTTGTCATACAAAAATAGGTTTGCTTCTTTCTTCACACAGATTAAGAAAATATAATAAATAAGTGCCCTATAATTTGGAACATGCAAGAAAGGAAAACAAATCTATCTTTATGGGATGGAAGGAATAATATTTACGATGCTTTGTTAGGTATTAGTTATTGTGTTCCCATCCATAAAGGACGACTTAGTTTATTGCCTTTAGTGTAATTTATTGCCTTTGATGGTGAACTGTATTGTCATTGGAGAAATTGTGGACTATGGTAATGGCAATTTCTCGAATACAAAGAGCTACTCAATAAAATATAGGGTGATAAATATTAATATTGAAAAATTATGGAGGACAATTCATTCATAGTGAGCCTTGCCTATCAATTGAACATGATACTATCGTTCTTGTGACTCCCAATCGCCCAAGTATTTGGTATTCGTGTCCTATATGTTAATGTAGTATTCTCATCCACATAAATGATGACATGTCATTTATGTCTTATGTTAGATTTTGAGACCCGAATTCTATTGGAAACTCAATTAGGAGTTCTATTGGAAGTTGGTGGTATGACTTGAAGATGTCCAAGACGAATAAGGAGAAGGTATCTCTTGAAGACGCTCGTTAGCTACCAAGCATCTGTCGAGCAAAAAAAAAATAGGGACGCTCACTAACCGCGACATTGGGATTCGGGCGGTTAGCAATGTACGTCGTGCATACGATGTTTCTCGTTCTTGATCTTTTATCTTCATTCAATTTCCTTTACTTACTCTTTCTACATATTTCTATTATACCTAAAAAGGAACCAAAAAACAATTATCAATATATCCACATGTGACTTTATTCTAATTTAAGGGGGAATGATGATTGTAAACTAATTACGACCTAAAAAAAGACACCAGAAATACTAATAATAATTTTTTTGATTCACACATACACACATATAAAACTTTATGCTCTTTATTTTTCTTTTTTAAAAAGGTAATAGTTTTATATTTATATAACTTTTTTTATTTATGGAAAACAAAGAAAGAAAGAAGAATTTAAAAAAAAAAAAAACACATCATTGATGTAACTATTGATGCTATATACCTCGATGAATTCTAACTAAATGATATGCATCGATGTAAGTGAAACAAGGCAAATAATCGGCATTCACACTAAATTATGAAAGAATAGTTCACATACATGCAAGTCGAGACAAACATGTCACATGCACGCAAAACGATGCAAACATGTCAAATGCATGCAAAACAATGCAACAACCCTAAATGATCCGACATGAAAGATCTAACCGACAAAATTGAGTTAGTTGTCTTAGGGATTTAAGTAATTAACTAGGTGATAGATGTTATAGCCATAGGGCGTGCAATGAAAGGACGTAGGTGACATGGTGCTTGAAATAGGTGACATGGTTCTGTGACGTCGCTTCATGGTGCCTTGATGTTGTGACATGGTGAGTGAAGTTGCGTTCAATCTAATTTGATGCAAAGTGAACCAAATGGGCAATCTATTGAACTAAATGTGTTCATGAGTGTGTGGTCGATGTTTGTAATCAATTAAACTGGAATTATTGATCAAGAACGTTAATGTGACATTCGTGCATGGAAGATGAACACAATTCAAAAAGAAATCAAACCATGGAAATCCATCAAATGCAACCTAACATCAATTCAACAACTAAATCATATCCCAAACTCCAATAAAAATGAATCAAAAATCAAGGAATAGGTCAAAAATGCAAAGAACCCTAACTTACGATTTGTTGAGAATTTTTTATTAAATTTATGCAAAAATTGATGTAATGCACCAAGTATATACATCCTAAGCTTCAAACTAACAAGTAGTATGAATGAATTGTCAATTGCATCATGTATTGGCAAAAAATTCCAAACATTTCAAGAGAAGAAGTAGGGTTTTATTAATTACCTGTGATTTTTCTAGAAAATTGAAGACGTAATGAAGGTGAATATCATGAATCAAGTTTGATAGATTGATGATTTTAGTCACAATGAAGATGAATATCATGAATCAAGTTTGATAGATTGATGATTTTAGTCACAAATTTGATTTGGGTGAGGAGAATTTTGGAAGAAATCGTGAGAAAAATGAGAAGGGATTTGAATTTTTGGAATTCTGTCAGTTCACATATGTATTCAAAAAGGGACCCTGCTGCTCGAGCGAGAGTGGTGACGGATCCAGGATGTCAAGTCAGCACGGGCTATTGTTGACCATTGATCGTCAATGGACGCAATAAAAGCCAATATTGAGAATTGAAAGTACTTGTATCCTAGTTCGAATTGCAAGTATGAATGTACATTATCTATTAGTCTATAATAATATTTCTCGATTAAGAATTTCAAGTTTGAAAAATGGGTCCAATAACTTACTTTCTTTGTTCGATTTGATAATATTCTCAGTCTAACAGAAAGAAAGTCTATTTCATAGTTTTAAAGATTACAATAATTTTGTCATTGAATGTGTGAAGAAAAATTGGTGCCAATACTTATTCGTCTTGTATTTTTTAGTGTATTATCGAATAGATAAAACTTTTTAAAAATGTGAACAATGGTTCACCAAATAACACCGTCGCTCGAGCGGCAAGCGAGCGGTAGGCTAGCGATGATTTTCTGTTTTGGCGCTCAAGTATCATTTTAGCGGAAGAATAGCATAATTGCGGCAAATTTTTCTCTTTTTTCATACTCAATCACAAGGACTCCTAGTTGATCTGTACAATCTCCCAATTGACTCTTTGACTTTTTAAACTCTTTTATAATTATAAATTTGTCTAAAGATTACCAATAACTTTAAAACCTTACATTCTTAAATCTCACGGTCGATTAATACCAAATCAACCGAAATCCATCTTTATTTCAAATCTCCCCCATTTGTAAAGTTGGATAAATAAATTATTAAATATGGATGAAAAGTCAAAAGCAATAAAGTTGGAAGGCATAGAGGAAGCCTAAATTGATCTCAAAATGATGAAATTAATCACATTTCTATGACAAGAAACGAAGAAGACAGCAACCCTATTCATATCTTGTCGAGAAATAATGGGATTAATTGTTGGATTTTGTGACCCAAATTAGATGGAATATTTTGAGAAAATATTTCCTGTATTTCACGTGTTTATTGGAATAATATTATTTCCGTTATTCCACCTGATTTTTTTAATCTTGTTTCCATCTTTGTGATATTTCTAGGCCCTATTAATAGTAGACTTTTCATTCAATTTAATAGATTGCAGAAGTTGCTGAAAGTTGTATTTTCTCTCAATTGATTGTCATTAATAAAATATTCGATTCATTTGCCAATTTCTTGTTTGCTTTATTTTAAATATTGTTCTTGTTTATTAATTTGTGTGATCTACACTTCATATCGCACCATATCACTTCCTCAAATTCCTAACAAGTGGTATCAGAGTCAAGATTCAACAGCCACAGAGCAAGGATTTGATTGTTAGAGGTTTTTTGTTATCGATGGTTACCATGAAGTATGATATTATATTGTTGGATCGCAGTACAAGATTTTCATTGTGGCAAGTGAAGATCAGAGTTATATTAGCACAGATGGATTTGTATTATGCTTTGTTGGGATTTGATAAGATGCCAACAACTTGGACAATAGAGGAGAAATAACGAAAAGATCGCAATGTACTTTCCCAGATTTATCTATCTATCTAACAACATTTTTCGAGACGTCTTGAAGGAGAAGATAGTATCAGCATTGTGCTTGAAATTGGAGCAATTGTGCATGATCAAAAGTCTGACCAGCAAATTACATCTGAACCAAAGGCTTTATTCTCATCGCATGGCAGAAGGTCGATCACTGGAAGATCATCTGGCCGTCTTTAAGGAGATCGTCATTGATCTAGAGACATTAGAGGTAAAATATGATGAAGAAGACCTAGCCACCTAGCCTTAATCCTATTATACTCACTATCTAGTTCATTTTCGTCATTTAGGGACACGATTTTGTACAGTCGTGACACACTCACCATTAAAGACGTGTATGCTACCTTGTTCTCAAAGGAGAAGATGAAGCATTTGGTTGAAGCTGGTTTCAAAGATGAGCAAACTCTTGTGGTTCATGGTGATCGAAAAATGGGCAAGTGAAGGGTAGATTTCAGTAATAAGGTCTTCTTTTACTGCAAGAAGAAATGACACATCAAGAGGGATTGCGAGAAGTTGTAGGGTAAGAATAATTTTACTGTAAATCTTGGAAGGAAATCAGATACTTCAGACGAGACCAATGTAGCTAAGGACTATTTGGATGGAGTAGATGTTTTGACGATTTCTGACGTGGAATCCAAGCCTGATAAAGAGTGGATTTTGGATACAACTTGTGCATTTCATATGAGTCTCAATCAGAATTTGTTTGAATCATATGAAACTGTGACACAATGTGTCATTGTTATGGGAAACAACGAATCCTATCGGGTAGCTAGTATTGGGAGAGTCAAATTGAAGTTGGTGGATGGAACAATCAGAACACTTGGCCAGGTTTGGCCAGGTTCGATATGTTCTAGACTTGAAGACTCGCTGAGTACCCTAGATTCGAGATAGTATACATTCTCTGGAGTATGTGGGGTCTTCAAGGTCCGAAAGGGTGTCTGTGTTGTATTGGAGGGGCGGGGAAAGTCCCAATTATACATCTTGCAAGGTTGGGCAGAATCAGTGAAAAGAAATCAGCACAGGTTTGGTACCGTGGTGGATATGCATTTTGGTATAGTACCATTAGGACTTGGCTCTGGGTCTATTTTGGAGAATACTAATCTGTCAAGTTTGGGAAATATGGAGAATTTTGCTTTGTCACCACAGTCTGCGGTTTCATTGTATTCAACGGCTAGGGAGAGACAATTCGAGATAGGTACAAGGATGTTGATTTGGATGTACATGCTATTGGAGTTGTTGAAGGTGATGACTCTAGTTAGGGGCTTTCGGTTAAAATTTATTGTTGATTCTCCTACAGAGTGTGCTTCGACCCTGTTTAGTAAATTTTGAATTCTTTGTGAATTTTGGAAACCTGGTGGTTGGGTTCATTTATCCATGTTGGATATAGTGGAAGAAGAACATTTTTTTTCATGTGTTGGAGAAGTTTGGTTTGGGATGAGTTCAGTTTGTTGCAGTCAGACTTATTTTTCCAAGTGGAGAAATTTTGAAGTTTCGTTCGTTGCATCGAAATTTGTGTCAAGGTGGAGATTGTTTGACCCAAAATAGGTGAAATATTTTCCTTTATTTCACGTGTTTTTTTGGAAAATATTATTTCTTTTTATTTCACGTGTTTTATTGGAAAAATATTGAGAAAATATTATTTCATTTATTCCACGTGATTTTTTTATCTTGTTTCCATCTTTATGATATTTCTAGGCCTTATAAATAGTAGACTATTTATTCAGTTTAGTATATTGCAGAAGTTGCTGAAAGTTGTATTTTCTCTCCATTGGTTGTCATTAATAAGGTATTTGATTCATCTGTCAATTTCTTGTTTGCTTTCTGTACCGTGGTGGATATGCATTTTGGAATAGTACCATTAGGACTTGGCTCTGGGTCTATTTTGGAGAATACTAATCTGTCAAGTTTGGGAAATATGGAGAATTTTGCTTTGTCACCACAGTCTGTGATTTCATTGTATTCAACGGCTAGGGAGAGACAATTCGAGATAGGTACAAGGATGTTGATTTGGATGTACATGCTATTGGAGTTGTTGAAGGTGATGAGTCTAGTCAGGGGCTTTCAGTTAAAGCATTTAGTGTTGATTCTCCTACAGAGTGTGCTTTGACCCTGTTTGGTAAATTTTGAATTCTTTGTGAATTTTGGAAACTTGGTGGTTGGGTTCATTTATCCGTGTTGGATATAGTGGAAGAAGAACATTTTTTTTCGTGTGTTGGAGAAGTTTGGTTTGGGATGAAAAGTTCAATTTGTTGCAGTCAGATTTATTTTTCCAAGTGGAGAAATTTTGAAGTTTCGTTCGTTGCATCGAAATTTGTGTCAAGGTGGAGATTGTTTGACCCAAAATAGGTGAAATATTTCCTTTATTTCACGTGTTTTTTTGGAAAATATTATTTCCTTTTATTTCACGTGTTTTATTGGAAAAATATTGGGAAAATATTATTTCATTTATTCCACGTGATTTTTTTTATCTTGTTTCCATCTTTGTGATATTTCTAGGCCTTATAAATAGTAGACTATTTATTCAGTTTAGTATATTACAGAAGTTGCTGAAAGTTGTATTTTCTCTCCATTGGTTGTCATTAATAAGGTATTTGATTCATTTGTCAATTTCTTGTTTGCTTTCTTTTAATCTTGTTCTTGTTTATTAGTTTAGGCGATCTATACTTCATATCGCGCCATATCACCTTCTCGAATTTCTAACATTAATTTGGACCACTTGACTGTGATTTGTTTAATTTGTTTGATTGAATAATCAAATGAATAATAGAAGAGCATAGAAAAAGACAATCTGACAAATATGAAAGATAAAGTCTTGTTACTTTGGCCGCAAATCGAAAGAGAGGATAAAAACATCGTACTCAGTTAAAGTCAATTATGATTTGTTCAAAAGTGATCGTCAAGAAAATTTTCCAATTTAAAGTCATCATTTTTAAATGCGGAAATTGATAGAGCAAATATAGAGCAAAAACACGAAAAAAAAAAAAAGAAAAAAAGAGAAAATACGAATTAAATGTGATTTGGCAAATAAATTACCAAAAAAATTCTCAACCATCTCATTTTTTTAGTCTAAACTAAAACATCCAATGTTTGAGTGTGTATGGTACCCTAACCAATAATTTTACCAACCGTTCTTCAACTTTATTATAACTATTGCGGAAATCTTCAACAATTTATATTTTTTAAGTCAACCCCAATAATCTCATCAAAATTTTTGTTCCCGATAAAATCCCTCACACACAAACTATGGTCCCTACCACGCTTTAGAAATTTTTGAATAATGCTATTATATATGCTACGTGCTACCACTATGTTTTGGGAAAAATTAAAGCAGCGGTCTCTAACTTTTCACTTTTTATAGATCCTAACTTTCAGTTTATGCCAACGATAATCTCAAACTTTTATGAAATTAAATGCTGGGGTCCAACTAGAAATCATCAATTTGACCGTTAGCTGACCATGAAAAGTAGAATTTGACCAATTTGTTCTAAATGAAAGGGATAAAGTTGTAACTTTTAAATTATCACATTAAATAAATCTAAAAAAAATAAATAAATATATAAAATGATGTTCTTCCCCACCTCACCCTACGGTACCCTAGCCCCATCCCCTAAAATCAGTGACCACCACAGGCACCCACCGCAGCACCGACACCGCCACTACCCTAACTTCAGCCTTAGCTAACTAAAAACAACACCATCGCTGATATGATCCATGATACGAGAGACAGTTCAGGCAACGATCCATTGATCGTTGAGGGAGGTTCGATGACTAGGTTGCGAGCGAAGTGGGTTAAAGAAGCTATGGGATTGCTTGCTCAAGTTATGGTGGACAAAACATCGATCACAACAAGTAAGAGTACAAGTTTCATGTTAGGCTTGGAAAGTTAAGCCTGTAAAAGGATCAGTTGATTATCGAAGGAGGTCCGATGACACGGTTGATAGCAAAGAGGGTGAAAAAGGGGATATGATTGATCGCTCAAGCTACGGTGGACAAAAATGTCGAAGTTAACAAGCCAAGAAACAACTTTCATGAATGGGTCGATGGCCGAAACCAATTGGAGCATCATGCTGCAAGCAACGGAAGAAGAAGCCTTCGCGGGCAACTATGCCGTCGCATAGAACAAGTCTGGACAGAATTTTTTCAAANAAAATGTCAACAAGCCAAGAAACAACTTTCATGAATGGGTCGATGGCCGAAACCAATTGGAGTATCATGTTGCAAGCAACGGAAGAAGAAGCTGCGGAGCTCAACTATACGACCGCATAGTTGAAATAGGCATGCGGTCGTATACCTATAAATCGAAACCAACAGGGGTCATTTTTAGTAAACTATGTGACCACCTTCAGAATAACTATGCGGCAGCATAGTTAAATTCAGCAGCGTAATTTTCAATTTTTGAAAATTTCCTAGTTATGTTAGAATTTTATTCCGGTTGATATTCTTGTAATCTTTAAGGGATTATGCACATTTTTTGACCAATTTTCTAGGATAGTATAAATTGGATTTTATTTTCATTGTAATCTGGACACAACATTATTATTGAGATTTATTGAGAGGCAAATTTGCTTTCGAATTCTTGTTCTTCGTTGGACAAATCAGGGATTTATGAAGATTGTTCTTGTGGCATTCAAATCAATCGGATGAAATCCTCGAATATTCAATCAAAAGGGTCAATACATTGTTTGCGCATTGTTGGTTATTTTGATTCGTTATTTTTCGAATCAAATCCAAAACTTGGATTACTTTGGCTTTTTTGGATTCGATTTCAATCTAATCATAGGTTTCATAGTTCTTCACTACATGAGTTCACATCACTTGGTATAAGAGTTTAGGCTCCAAAATCAAGGTTATATAACTTTCCTTTTTCTTGCGTTCTTCGTGATCTTCTATTTAAGACTTTTGATCCGTAATTTTTTCATCAAAAATTCAAAAGTTGTTATTGTGCTCATTTTGTGTCCAAATCAACTTTTGGTCTCTTTGGTGATTTCATAAGTGAATTCCGAGTCAAAATCTGAAAAAGAAGAAATTTTGAAAATTCAGAAAATTCTTTGAAAAGTCAAATTTAAAAAACACTATATTTATTATTATTTATCTTGGAAAATGCTGGCCAATTACGTTATCTATTGTGTCAAATTCAAGAACCATTTTCTTGAATTCGAATTACGTTCCAATCATCCAATTCAATTCTTTTTATTTCTTGAGTCTTCTAAATTTCCAAAATCTCTCTAAAAACCTTGGTTTGAATTCTATGAGAATAATTCCTGGTTGAGTTCGTATTCGTACTTTGAAGCACTTGGGCGAAAGCATTGAGTGATGAGATCAATAGAGGGAAAAAGTTGAATTTATTGATGTATGAGCGCACATTTGTCAGGGAAAAATAAATTTTAGATTTAGGATGTATGACAGGGATGGATCAACACCAAGCCGAAACAACAACCAAATCAACTTGTCGGATGAGATGATACGTAGGTTTGAACGATTATTTAAAGATATGTGAGATAGATTGGATAGACAAGACACGGAGTTTGCCAACTTGCATAGGAGAGTTCCAAATATATAGAGACAGGGTAGGCCGGAGCCTAGGATGGAGGTACGTGAAGAATATGATTATGGGAGTGATGTGGATGAGGAGGTAGTAATTGAGACTTAAATGGGTAGGATGAGAAATAGAGGAGTTAAGCTTGAACGAAAAGGTGGAAACTTGGTTGGGGATGAGGTAGATAGGAATATGGGCAACAAAAAAATGTTCATTCCACTAGTCAAAGGAAGGAGTGATTCGGATACTTACTTGGAGTGGGAGAAAAAGGTTGAATAGAACTTTGACTGCCACAACTATTTGGAGGAAAAGAAGGTGAAGATAGTGGTCCTAGAATTCACCGACTATACAATCAATTGGTGGGATCAAGTGGTGACAACGAGGAGGAAAAATAGAGAACGATCGATCAATACATGGGAAGACTTGAAAGCTATCATGCAGAAGATGTTTGTACCTAATCACTACTATTGAGAGCTTTATAAAAAACTACAAAGCTTCTACTAAGGATCGAAGAGTATGGAGGACTATCAGAAGAAGATGGAGTTGTTGATGATAATAGCAGATGTGGAGGAGGATCGGGAGGCCACCATGGCCAGGTTTTTGAACGGGTTGAATTGGGACATAGCTAATGTAGTAGAGCTATAACACTATATGAAATTAAAAGATATGCTATACATGGCTATGAAGGTGGAGAGGCAATTGAAAAGGAAGGGGACAACATGGTACTTATCGGTTACTTCGTGTTCTAACTCGTCTTTGAAATCGAAGTAGGACAACAACAAAGGAGATTGGGCTATTTTTAGGGGTAAAACTTAATTTTCGAAGGAAAAGGAAGAGAATGCTAGCAAGAAAATAGAATCTCAGCCATCAAGGAGTCAAGACATCAAATGCTTTAGGTGTTTAGGGTCGGGGGCACATCGTCTTTAATGTCCAAACAAAATAGCGATGATTTTGCGGGATAATGGAGATGTGTTGAGTGAAAGCGAGATTGATTATGAAGACATGCTAGAATTGTAGGAGGCTAGTGATGGATGCAGAGTGGAATATGATGTTGGCGAGCTATTGTCACGAGGCGAGGTCTTAACACTCAAATCAAGGCGGATTAATCAAGGCAGATGACTTGAAGCAGCAAAGAGAAAATATTTTCCATACACAACGCCACATCAATAATAAGGTATGTAGCATGATCATTGATGGTGGTTGTTGTACAAATGTAGCTAGCACTAATCTGGTGAAAAAATTGGAATTAACTATGTTTAAAAACCCTAGGCCCTATAGGTTACAGTAGTTGAATGATCGTGGGAAAGTTAAGGTAAATAGAAGGGCATTAATAAATTTTATCAATTGGTAGTTATCATGATGAAGTATTGTGTGATGTAGTACCTATGCATACAAGTCATATCTTATTGGGAAAACCATAGCAATACGATATGAAGGTGATACATGATGGGTATAAAAATAGGTACAGCTTTTTCAAGGGTGGAAAGTCTATTACACTTGTACCATTAACACCGGTACAAGTGTATGGAGGCTAAATTAATCTGAAAAATGAGAAAGAAAAGAGACGAAAAGAGTTATAGAAAAAGAGAGAAAATAGTAAGCAAGAAAGCAATAGAGAAAACAATGAGTTGGGAAGTAAGAGAGAAAAGTAGTGAGGGGTCTAAAAGAGAGAAAAAAGATAAGAGTCACATGAGAGAAAAGAAGAGGGGTCTTCCGAGATGAGAGAAAAGCCGAGAGCAAATTTTTTTGTAAAAGGGAGTGAGTTGAAAAAAGCGATTGGAGAGACAACAAATGATTTTGTTAGTGTACAAGGAGTCACTCAATTGTGAGGAATCTAACCTACCCTCCCTATTTTGGCTATTTCTTTATTGCAAAAATTTGGAGATGTATTCCCAGAGGAAGTGCCTAGTGGGTTGCCACCCATTTAAGGCATTGAATACCAAATTAACTTCGTACCCGGTATAGTCATTCCAAACCAACTAGCTTATCAAAGTAATTTCGAGGAGACAAGTGGAGGAGTTGATGAATAAGGGATATGTGAGGGAGAGCGTGAGTCCATGTATTGTGTCAGTCCTACTTGTACCAAAGAAAGATGGAACTCAGAGAATGTACGTCGATTGCAAGGCCATCAATAAGATAATGATAAAGTATCGGCATCCTATTCTTAGGTTAGATGATATGTTGGACAAATTATTTAGTACATGCATATTTAGCAAAATTGATCTTAAGAGTGGTTACCATCAAATTTGAATAAGAGAAGGTGATGAATGAAAAATCGCATTTAAAACTAAATATGGCTTGTATGAATGGTTGGTCATGCCGTTTGGACTCACTAATGCACCGAGCACTTTTATGCGTTTAATGAACCATGTTTTGCGTGCATTTATAGGCAAGTTTGTTGTGGTTTACTTTGATGACATTTTAATCTACAATAAGGACCTCAATGAACATATTGAACATTTACGATGTGTGCTAGTAGTTTTAAGAAAATAATAACTTTTTGCTAACTTTAAAAAGTTCATATTTTGCATGGAAAATATTGTATTTCTTGTATATGTGGTTAGTGTTAAGGACATTGAGGTAGATAAAGAGAAAACAAAAGCTATTAAAGAATGGCGAACACCTAAAAGTATAATCGAGGTAAGAAGTTTTCATGGTTTGGCTAGTTTTTATAGGCGATATGTAAGGAATTTTAGCACATTTGCCACACCACTCACTGAAGTTGTTAAAAAGAGTATATGTTTTAAATAGGGCAATGAACAAGAGCATGCATTCAACACTATTAAAGAAAGGTTATGTGAAGCACATGTTTTAGCACTATCTAACTTTGACAAAACTTTCTAGATTTAATGTGATGCATCTGGTATAGGCATTGGAATAATTTTGATGTAGGATAGGAGGGCAATAGCTTATTAAGTGAAAATCTAAGTGAGCAGTGCTCAACTATCCTACATATGACAAGTAGCTTTATTCACTTGTTCGAGCTTGGAGACATGATTGCAGTACCTATGGCCAAAGAAGTTCGTGATTCACATTAATCATGAGTCATTGAAGTATTTGCGGGGTCAAGGTAAGCTAACAAAAGGCATGTTATTTGGATGGAATTTATCGAGACATTTCCTTATGTCATCAGGTACAAACAAGGTAAGGAAAATGTGGTAGCGGATGCGTTGTCCAGAAGGTGTGTGCTTCTTACTTCTTTAAGTGGCAAGTTGCTTGGTTTTGAGTACATTAAAGACTTGTATGTGAATGATTTAGATTTTTCTAACATAAATGAATCATGTAATAAAGGTGCGGTAGGCAGTTTCTTTAAGCATGAAGGTTATTTGTTTCAAAAAAATAAACTATGTGTTCCTAATTGTTCCATGCGTGAATGCATAACTTGTAAACAGGATAAGTCTAAGGTTTTCTACCCCACGATTGTGTACTTATTTACTCGTTCCTAGTGAACCTAAGGTTGGTATCTCCATAAATTTTTGTTTTAGGTTTACCTAGGACTAAAAGGGGTAGGGATTCAATATTTGTTGTGGTCGATAGGTTTTCTAAGATGGTGCATTTCATTTTATGTCATGAAACTGACGATATCACTAACATAGCTGATTTATTCTTTAAGGAAATAGTGCATTTACAAGGGGTCTCTAAGAGTATAGTGTTGGATAGAGATGTTAAATTTCTTAGTCACTTTTGGAGGGTTTTGTGGGATAAGTTAGGCACAAATTTGCTTACAATAGGGCTATACATTCTACTACTTCATGTTCGCCATTTGAAAATTGTTTATGGTTTTAATCCACTAACACCATTGGATTTAATTCCTTTTACCTGTGAATGAATGTGGTAGTTTAGATGAAAAAAAGAAGGCAGAGATGGTAAAGTCACTCCATGAGAATGTGAGACTACAAATTGAAAATAAAACCAAGTATTATGCATCACAAGCTAACAAGGGCCGGAAGAGTGTTTCATTTGAACTCGGTGATTGAGTTTGGGTACATTTGAGAAATGAGCGCTTTCTAGAAAAAAGGAAATAAAAGTTGCAGCCACGAGAAGATGGACCATTTCAAGTTCTCGAGAAAATCAATGACAATGCTTAAAAGCTGGTTCTTCATGGTGAGTATAATGTTTCGGCTACTTTTAATATATCTAATCTCTCTCTCTCTCTCTTTCATGCAGATACAGATTCGAGTACGAATCCCTTTGAAGAGGGAGAGGATGATGTGAGCACAGTTTCGAGCGCGTCAAAATCAAGCCTAGGAAATGATTCGTTAATTATCGAAGTAGGTTCAATGACATGGTCGAGAGCAAAGCGGGTGAAAGAGGTGATAAGATTATTTGCTCAAGCTACTGTGGACAAAATGTCGAAGTTAATAAGCCAAGGAACAACTTTCATGAAGGGGTCGATGGTTGAAACCAATTGGAGCATCGTGTTACAAGCAACAGAATAAGGAGTTGCAGAGCTCAACTATGCGACCGCATAGTTGAGATAGGCATGCAACCAACCAAAACTAACAGGGACCATTTTCAGTAAACTATGCAACCACATTCAGAACAACTATGCAGCCACATCGTTAAATCCGGCAACTTAATTTTCAGTTTTTGGAAATTTCCTATTTATGTTATAACTTTATTCCAATTGATATTCTTGTGATCTTTAAAGGGATTATGTACGTTTTTTGGCCAATTTCTAGGATAGTATGAATATGATTTTATTTTCATTGTAATCTGGACACAACATTATTATAGAAATTTATTGAGAGACAAAATTGCTTTCGAATTCTTATTCTTCGTTGGACAAATCATGAATTTATCAAGATTCTTCTTGTGGCTTTCAAATCAATCGGGTGAGATTTTCAAATATTTAATCAAAAGAATCAACATATCGTTTGCGTATTGCTGGTTATTTTGATTCGTTATTTTAAATAAAAACCAAAACTTTGATTACTTTGGCTTTCTTGGATTTGATTTCAATCTAATCGTGAGTTTCGTAGTTCTTTGCTACTTGGGTTCACGTTAGATCAACTTGGTTCAAGCAGCGGACGAGGAAGCTGTTCTGGAAAGCTATGCGACCGCATTGCATAAAAGGGCATACGGTCGTATACCTCTATACTGAAACCAATGGGAGGCTTTTCAATTGATCTATGCGACTGCATAGAGTTACACTATACGACAGCATAGTTCATTCTGGGTGTGGATTTTTCCAATCTTTGCGTAATCTTATATTTTAGTTAAAACTCTTGCATGGAGTGTTTTCGATATCTTTGAGAAATAAATTCCGTTTTTAGTTAGGTTTTATGGGTTACATATAGGACTCATGATATTCATCGAAAACACATAATTTGGAGAGATATTATTGCGAGGCAAATTACTTTCTTCTCGTTCTTCATTATTTTAATTTTGAACTTATTAAGAATTAAATTCTTGTAGCTTTCTACAAATTTAAGTAAAGTTCATAAGTTTTGTGATCACATGTCAATATATTGTTAGTGATTGTCTTGGTTCTTAGTTCAATAATTTATTGGGTTAAGCTTTTCAAAAGTTGATTATTGGCTTTCTTGGGTTGTTCTAATTTGTCGTGGGTTTCGTAGCTACTATTGCTATGTGGGTTCGCAAGTTGGTATCAGAGCGAGACTCCAAATATCAAGGTTATAACCTAGTTAATTTCCTTTTTATTTGAGTTATTTCTTTTTTTTATTCTTCGTGTTCTTCTTTTCTTGAGTCTCCATTCCATAAAAAAAGAAAGAATTCAAATCTTAGTTGTGTGCTCATCGAGTATCCAAATCAGTTTCTGTTTCTTTTCCTGGTATCTAGTTGAATTTTCGAGTAAAAAATGAAAATTTGGGAAAAAATTGCCGGCAGCATACAATTTCATTTTTGAGTACAAACAAATTCCCAAATTCAAAAGTGTCCAATCCGAATTCAAGAGATACCTCCTTTTTTAATTCATCTATAGCGTTTAATTCAAATTCAAATTTCTACTTCTTGAGTCATTCTAGATCACTTTCCTTACTCAATTGTTTGTTTGGACTCCACAAGGGTTAAAATCTTAATTGAGATCGAATTAATTCTTTAAAGCACTTGCAAGAAAGCATTGAGAGGAAAAAGGTAGAGTGGTGAAGCTAATATCAAAATAGATTTAGGATGTATGAAATGGATGGTTCTACTTCAAACGTGAAGGATATTCAAGTCAACATGTTGGATGAGGTGATACGGTAGTTCGAAAGGTTGTTTGAGGATGTGAGATACAAACTGGATAGGCAAGATACATTGCTTGCTAATTTATGTCGGGAACAATCTAGAGAAATTCCTAACGCAAGAAGCCAAGGAAGGCGGGACCATAGAACGAAATATGCTGGTGATTAGGAAGCGAATAGTGATATTAATGAGGATGCA
This sequence comes from Fraxinus cuspidata, assembly GCA_903798385.1. Classification (NCBI taxonomy): domain Eukaryota; kingdom Viridiplantae; phylum Streptophyta; class Magnoliopsida; order Lamiales; family Oleaceae; genus Fraxinus; species Fraxinus cuspidata. The sequence goes on along the minus strand of CAIGRP010026911.1, from coordinate 6,084 downwards.
TTGATGGATGTCGAGTTAGGAAGAATGAGGGATAGATGAGTTAGGCATAAAAGGAGTGGTAAAAATCTTGTTGGAGATGATATTGATAGAAGTATGGGCAACATCAAGATAACAATTCCTTTATTCAAAGGAATGAGTGATTCGGAGGCATACTGGAGTGAGAAAATAAAGTGGAGTTGATATTTGATTACCACAACTACTCGGAGGAAAAAAAGGTAAAAATTGCGGTACTTGAATTTATCGATTATGCTATTATTTGGTGGGATCAATTAGTAACAAATAGGAGGAGTAACCATGAGAGGCCTATTAATACTTGGGAAGAATTGAAGGCTATCATGAGGAAGAGGTTTGTGCCTAATTATTATTATCAGGAGATTCATCAAAAATTGCAAAGCCTCTACCAAGATTCTATGAGTATAGAAGATTATCACAATGAGATGGAGATTGCGATAATTAGAATAAATGTTGAGGAGGATAGGGATGCCACCATGGCCATATTTTTAAATGGTTTGAATATGAATATAGCTAATGAGGTAGAGTTGTAGCATTATGTGGAGTAGGAAGACTTGCTACATGTAGCGATGAAGGTGGAAAAGCAATTGAAGAGGAGAGGAACATCTAGGTATTCATCGAATTCTTCGGGTTCTAACTCTTCTTGGAAACCAAAGTGGGATAATAATAAAGGTGATGGGGCTGCTTCAAAGGGTAGGACTAGGCTACCGAAGGGAAAGAAGAAAGTTGCTAGCAAGGCTACACCTAAGGTAGATTCCTAACCATTTAGGAATCGGGATATCAAGTGCTTAGTGATAGTGATAATGAATATGATGACATAACGGAATCGGAAGAAGCTAGCAATGGTGAGGAAGCAGAGTATGTAGTGGGAGAGCTATTGGTTACACGGCTAGCTCTTAGTGCTCAAATCAAAGTAGATGACTTGGAGCAACAAAGGGAGAACATATTTCATAGAAGGTGTCACGTCAACAACAAGGTATGTAGTATGATTATTGATAGAGGTGATTGTACCAAAGTGGCTAGCACAACACTTGTTGAAAAATTGGGATTAACTATGCTAAAACATCCTAGGCCTTATAAAATGCAATGGTTGAATGAGTATGGAGAGGTTAAGGTGAATATGAGAGTATTGTTGAGTTTCTCAATTGGACGATATCATGATAAAGTGATGTGTGATGTAGTTCCTATGCGTGCCGAACATGTTTTGTTGGGGGAGGCCATGGCAATAAGATAGGAAGGTGATTCATGATGGATACGAAAACATGTACATCTTTAATAATGATGGAAAATCTATTACTCTTGCACTGTTGACACCACAACAAGTGTATGAAGATCAAATCAAGTTGAAAAGTGAGGAGGAAAAAAGATTGAGAGAAAAGGGGAGTGAGATTGACCTTTCACAACACGAGAGCGAGAGAAAAAATAGTGAGGTGGCTAAAAGTGAGAAAAAAGAGTAGAGCCACATGAGAGAAAAGTAAAAGTGTCTTGTGAGAGGAGAGAAAAGTCGAAAGTGAATTTCATTACAAAATGGAGTGAGTTGAAGAGGCCAGTAGTTGAGAACCGACTTCTGGTCTTGTTGGTTTATAAGGAGTCATTCCTCAATTTTGAGAAATCTAGCACACCCTTCCCTGGTTTGGATACTTCTTTGTTGTAGGAATTCGAAGACGTGATCTCGAAGGACATGCGTAGGATACCACCCATTCGAGACATTGAATATCAAATTGATTTCGTACCTGGAACTGTCATTCCAAATAGGCTGGCTTATCGGAGTAATCCTGAGAATACTAATGAACTTCAAAGGCAAGTGGAAGATGGGATGAGTAAAGGGTATCTGAGAGAGTATGAGTCCATGTGCCGTGCCAGTACTACTTGTACCAAAGAAAGATGAAACTTGGAGGATCTGTGTCGACTATAGTGCCATCAACAATATAATGGTAAAATATTGTCATCATATTCTTAGGTTAGATGATATGCTAGATGAATTACATAGATCATGCATATTTAGTAAAATTGATCTTAAAAGTGGTTATAAGGATGAAGGAAGGAGTGAATGGAAAATCGCTTTAAAAACTAAATATGGGTTGTATGAGTGGTTAGTTATGTCATTTAGACATACTAAAGCACCTAGCACATTTATGAGATTAATTAATCATGTTTTACGTACATTCATAGGTAAATTCGTAGTAGTTTACTTTGATGATTTCTTGGTATATAGTAAAGATTTAAATGAACATATTGGACATTTGAGATGTGTGCTTGTAGTTTTAAGGCAAGAACAACTTTATGCTAGATTTAAAAAGTGCACATTTTGCATGGAAAATGTTGTTTTGTCGTTAGTGCTAAGAGTATTGGAGTGGATGAGGAGAAAATCAAAGCCATCAACGAGTGGCCAACACCTAAAAGTATAAGTGAAGTAAGAAGCTTCCATTGGTTAGCTAGTTTCTATAGGCATTTTGTAAAAGATTTTAGCACACTTGCCACACCACTCATGGAAATTATAAAGAAAAATGTATGATTTCATTGGGGCGTTGAACAAGAAGGTGCTTTTAATAATATTAAAGATAGGTTGTGTACCGCACCAATTTTATCATTACCTAACTTTAACAATACTTTTAAGACTGATCATGATGCCTCAGGAATAGGTATTGGAGCTATCTTAAGGAAGGAACGAAGACCAATAACTTACTTTAGTGAAAAGCTAAGTGGAGCATCTCTCAATTATCCTACATATGACAAGTAGCTGTATGCACATGTTCGAGCTTTGGAGATATGGTAGCACTACCTGTGGCCAAAGGAGTTCGTGGTTCACACCAACCATGAGTCCTTGAAGCACTTAAGGGGTTAAGACAAGCTAAACAAGAGACATGCAAGGTGTATGGAGTTCATCGAAACATTTCCATATGTTATTCAGTGATTATGTTAATGAGGTATGTACTTCTAGGACATGCATGTTAATGAAACCAAGAAAATGTGGTAGTCAATGAGGTACGTACTTCTAATGTCTTTAGGTGCTAAATTGCTAAGATTTGATTATGTTAAGGACATGCATGTTAATGATCCAGATTTTTCTAATATAAACGAATCATGTGATAAGGGTGCTATGGATAGATTCTTTAAACATGATGGGTATTTATTTAGGGAAAATAAGCTATGTGTTCCTAAATATTCAATGGGAGAATTATTAGTACGTGAGGCATATAGTGGTGGTCTAATGGGTCATTTTGGAGTGAAGAAGACCTTAGATATGCTAAGTGAACATTTTTATTGGCCTAAGATGAAAGTAGATGTTGATCGGGTTTGTAGTAGATGCACCACTTGTAAAAGGGTAAAATCTAAGGTTTTACCACTGGGTTTATATACACCATTACCTGTTCCTAGTGAACCTTTGGTTGATGTATCTATGGATTTTCTGTTGGGTTTACCTAGGACTAAGAAATGAAGAGATTCTATATTTGTTGTGGTAAATAGATTTACTAAGATGGCACATTTCATTCCATATCATAAAATCGGTGATGCCACCAATATAGAGGATCTATTCTTTAAGGAAGTAGTGCGCTTACACGAGATTTCTAGAAGTATTGTATCGGATAAAGATGTTAAATTCCTTAGTCATTTTTGGAGAATTTTGTGGAATAAGTTAGGAACCACACTATTGTTTTCTACTACTTATCACCCACATTAGGAACCAAGCTATTGTTTTCTACTACTTGTTACCCACAAACTGATGGACAAAGTAAGGTAGTTAATAGGAGTATGATACAACTGTTACGTACAATAGGTCATAAGAATTTGAAGAGTTGGGAGGTGCGTTTACCATTTATAGAATTTGCATATAATAGGGCCATATATTCTACTATTTCTTACTCTCTTTTTGAAATTGTATATGGTTTTAATCCTCTAACACCTTTGGATTTAATTTCTTTACCTGTGAATGAAAGGGGTAGTTTAGATAGAATGAAGAAGGCTGACTTGGTGAAAACTCTCCATGAAAAGGTAAGGTTGCAAATTGAGAACACAAATTAACACTATGCTTCTCAAGCAAACAAGGGTCGAAAGCATACTACATTCGAACCAGGAGATTGGGTTTGGGTACGCTTGAGGAAAGAGCGTTTTCCGGAATAATGAAAGTTAAAGTTATAGCCACAGAGAGATGGTCAATTCTAAGTCATTGAAAAGATCAATAACAATGCCTACAAATTAGATCTTCCAGGTGACTATAATGTTTCGGCTACCTTTAATGTTTTTTATTTTTCTCTCTTTTATGTAGGTACAGATTCGAGAACAAATCATTTCTAAGAGGGAGGGGATAATGTGATCTATAACACGAGAGCAAGTCCTGATAAGGATCCAATGATCGTTGAGGGACCGATGACTAGGTCGAGAGCGAAGCGAGTCAAGGAAGCTATGAGATTGCTTGCTTAAATTATGGTGGACGAAACATCGATCACAAAAAGCAAGAGTACAAGTTTCATGTTGGGATAGGAAGAAGAAATCAAATGGATCAACTTGGTTCAAGCAGCAGACAGAGAATAAACAGGCATGCGGTCGCATGCCTCTATACCGAAACCAAAGGGGGGCTTTTCAGTTGATCTATGCGACCGCATAGAGTTACACTATGCAGCTGCATAGTTCATTCCGGGCGTGGATTTTTCCAATTTTCGCGTAATCTTCTATTTTAGTTAAAACTCTTGTACGGAATGTTTTTGATATCTTTAAGGCTTAAATTCCGTTTTTAGCTAGGTTTTATGGGTTCCCTATATATAGGACTCATTATATTCATTGAAAATACACAATTTTGAGAGATATTATTGCGTGTCAAATTGCTTTCTTCTCGTTCTCATTGTTTTAGTTTTGAATTTATCAATAATTAAATTCTTGTGGGTTTCTAAAAATTCAAGTAAGGTTCATAAGTTTTGTGATTACGGGTCAATATATTGTTAGCGATTGTCTTGGTTCTTGGTTCGATAATTTATTGTGTCGAGATTTCAAACGTTGATTCTTGGCTTTCTTGGATTGTTCTAATTTGTCATGTGTTCCGTAGCTACTATTGCTACGTTGGTTCGCATCAATTGCCCTGAAATCTTTAAATTATATCAAAAAATACTAATTTTAATTACTGTAATTTTTAAAAAAATATTGAAACTGGAATTTCTATTCACCCACTTTATTGGATATTGTGATGATATTTCTACTTCCACATAAATTTATAATTGTATCTAATACGGTTATTGTTACTTTCCTCATTGTCCCTACGACTTTAGATATTTGTAAATAATGTTATTATATATGCTACCTACCACAGATTAGTTTTGGCAGAAGGAACCACGTGATAGTAATTTTCATTTATTTTGTAAGGGGTTTCAGTGTACTTCCTGTTCCTTCTAAACATATATACAAATTGAAAGAGTAAAGAAGTTCATCTGCACTTTAATTTCTGGGTTTGATTATAACGAATTGGATAGGGTTATATGGAGTTTTCCTTCTTCTACTACTACTCTTCAACAATGGAGCATCACAAGCGATAATCGAGACGGGTTAATTTTACTGGTGGCCACCCAACTTTAAAGTTGGTGTCACCATGGCCACCGAACTTAATTTTGTTTCACAATCGCCACTAAACTTTATACTTAGTGTCACTATACCTACCAAATTTATAATTTCACTGGTCGCCACCCAACTTTAAAGTTGGTGTCACCGTGGCCATACTTAATTTTATTTCACCATGACCACTGAACTTTATACTTAGTGTCTTCAAGACCACCCAATTTAATTTTATTTCACTAAGGCCACCCAATTGCATATAGCGTTTCACTATGGCCATCAAATTCCATATAATATTTCATCATGGCCACTTGACTTCTATTTACAATTTTTATAAATTATAAAAGGGGTAAAACGGTAACTTTGTATTATATATATAAAATAAAAAAAATATATATATATATATATATTCAAAAGCAAAAGCAGAGATTGAAGGAATATTTCCTTTTTCAAAAGAGCAATCAAGTATCAAGCTGTATCAAAAGAAGCGTCAAAGTGGAAGACAAGTGGGAGACAAAAGCAGCCTGCTTT
>CAIGRP010026903.1:0-10000 GCA_903798385.1 Fraxinus cuspidata | reverse complement strand
GAGGAATGTACTGGCCTTGTATAGTGTACATTTTTGTGGTTTTCTTGACGAAAAATTTTATTCCGTTTGTCAATCTGGCGCCATAGGTTCAAGGTCCTCAATGGGAGACTGCAGATTTTAGAGTGAATTTGTTCTTCACTGATTTACTTGTGGGTTATTTATTTTCTGTAGGTTCTTGGGTTGCTAAAGTAGACCAGATGTTAAATACTAGCGAGATTTTGGATATAAGTTTTCATATTTTGGCGGCATTGCCCTACCCTGATCTTTTGATTAGTGTTTTGGAAGCAATAATTTGTACATCGCTTGGGAGGTGGGTTTTTGGGAATTTTTATTCATTGGCTATTCAGTGCTTGATGGAGGTTTATTTCATGGTGACTTGGCTGGTTTATTACTATTGAGCAAGTAATTTTGTTGATTTTAGATGATATTCGGTTTCAATGCAAATTGGTGGAAATTCTGTTTCAAGCATCTAATTCTTAGGAAGAGTGGTATCTGGTTCTGTTGCAATATGAAAAGATTAGTGGTAATCTTTTTTTATGCTTTTGTTGTTCAATGCCTTGCAGTATATGTAACTTCACCGCCTTTTTTTGGTGCATCACCATTTATGCAGTGTGTAATGGATGTTTACTTCATGATGGCTTGGCTAGTTTATTACTGTTCAACAATGGATAGACTTGGGATGAGAGTGAGAGGGAACAAGTTTTGAATGCCATTCTTGAAAGTGTTGATTGAGATTGAATGCAGATGGTGGAAATTCTGTTTCAAACCTTGAATTCTTTGGCCAAAAATAGTTCTCTGTTGCAATACAAGAAGATAGCTGAAAGACTTTATTGTACTTGCCATTATTTGTAGGTATCACCATCTATACAATCGTATTCTACTTGGTAACGATGTAGTCTGTTGTTTCTAGGAATTTCATTATGTGTATACAATGTTGCATCCTTCTTCTTATGCCTGCAAAAAAATTTCTTGCTCATTAGAGTAAATGATTGACAATGATTGCCTCTGTTTTTTTTTTTTTTTACATACTTCCTTGATAGGTAAGATCGATTTATGTTACATTGAACTATAGAGTGAATATTCGATTAACTATTACGATTTATCTTCTTGCTACTTCTCAAGACTGGAGATGCAGCATATACGTTTCGCCTTACATATAAACAAACTACTATGGATGTAACTTAAATTCTTCTGTCTTATGAACCAAAATTAGGCTACAAAATTTTGGACTAAAATTCTTTTTCATAATAGTCCATCCACTCACCGTACGATGTTTTTGGTAAATTACTCTTATGTATAATATATTTAGCAATGAACACAGTAAAATGGTGAAGAACCATTCATGAACTCTACCCCAAATTTATTGGAATAAGGCTAGTTTGTTGCTGTTGCCTTGTGTTCATTTTGTTGGGCAAAGAAGAATAGATTTTGCTACATAGTTTTGTGATGAGGAGTTTATGTTTTGATACACTGATCATTTTGTAATATTGAGTAACATTGCATTCCTGTGCGGGAAAGAAAGCCTAAAGCTTCAAAGTGAAAACTACCCCGTCGTTATTGCGTCCACTCGGCACCCATTTTTTTACATTTTTTAATCTCATTTTTCCAACTGTGGCCCCTTTAGTTTGAAAATAGGGAAAAGCTTATGACACCAGATGTTTCTCATTTGACTTTTTCTTTGAGATACACAATACAGTATGCACTGCATTCCGTTTATACCCCTACATTCTATTTTCATAACACGTTAATGAGTTGAGGGTAATTGTGTAATTTTCATTGACCAGAAGAAGGTATTTTGGTCTTTCACATCTCAACAGCTCCATTGATATTTATATGAATCTGACAAATGCGTTGATAGTTTTCAATTTTTAGATGCACATGTTCCTATAGCAAAATGTGTTATGGTGCCAAAACCTCATTTAAAATGAGAACAAATATAGGCTTAGAGCTTGTTTGAGCCCCCATTTAATCGTAATAATGCAATTTGAAATAGTAGACTGATGGAGAACGTGTGATTAAAAAATAAAGTTTAGTTTTGAGTTTGCGTGTAATATTATTTTATTGAAGTGTAATTGAAAAGAAAAGAAAAAAAATGTATTTTACAAATAACGAGGATCAAACAAGGACTCAATGTAAAAGAGTACTTGATACTTGGAAAAGATGCACACTTTAAACTTAAAGTGGAAGTAGCTGAGGTGAGCCAGAGTCAAGTTTCCAAGTATTTTTCAAGTCCAATTCAATGAATTGCATCATAATTTTAACTACTTTGCAGCAGAATAATGAATTCTAATACTATTGAACAAAATGTGCACACTCAACAGCTTATGGCTATGTGTAACATCATCCTAAAATAGTTGTAACGGAACAGTCATAGGAAGAGTGGTATTCGTCGACATGTTGGAGATTTGGCACATTGAAGAACACTAGAGGAAGATATTCTCGTTGAAGGGGATATGGAGTTCGAATCAATTGTGAAATCATAAACTTCTTGAGCTTGATCCAGCAATGCCTTGAAGAGTGGATGCTCAAGTAACTTGATTTCAACCACAAACCTTGTGCAATACTCGCCTACATAGATTACCACGTGACCCTTTGGCATGTCGTTTGGAATGATCTTATCCTCGTGCTTTGAAGGCCACCTAGGCGGCAGCCGTCATTGATAGCAGAAGATATGATTTTACGACCCATTCCTCCCAACTTTTTTAAGCATACCTTTAGAAAATTTTCTTTAATGATTTTCGTCCGCAAAGATTTCTATTCTGATTTGGAAATGAAAGGAAAGTGAAAGATAAAAAAAAAAAAAACATGTTTCCAAAAATGCAACTTTTTAAGTTGGGTTCACATGGCCTTCTCTGATTGGCTGAATTGGTTTTAACCGGACTGTGCTTCCTTTCTTCTAATCCGGGCCGTCGATCTAATCAATAACTGAGATTTGTTGGAGCCTCAATAATGCATTTTGGTTATGAATTTTGAGATTCATTCATTCATTCTTGTTCTAGCTGAGTTCTTCGTGAGAGTAAAAGGGGCTTCTGTTCTTCTTTGTTCTTTGCATGATTTTCTTTCTTCCATTGGTTTAGAGAGAGTTATTTGTATAAATCTAGTTGTCTTTTGCATAATATTAACAGTGGTTGAGGTCAATGTTTTGGCTATTTTAGATTAGTCTCTATTTTGGTGATTATGCGATAGTTTTATAGGGTTTTGGGTTAATGTTCTAAGAGATCTTTTAAGATCTATGACTAGAACCTAATTCGTAATCTGATTTTGGTTCCATATGTAAACTTACTCCTCTGGACGATTTCTTCTTGGTGCATTAGTGGATTGGGCTGGTAGCCGAGCCGCCCAGAGTAGGGTTTGTCGAACTAGGTGAACAATCGCTGAGTTTTCTTGTTATTTTGTTACTGTATTTTGTGGTTTATGAATGTGGTTAAGTCGGTTTATGCATTACTTGGGTAAAATGGTCCTAACAGAAAGGTATGGAGCATTAAAAGGTCTGTAAATTGTAATATTACAAGTACACTATATGAATACGAAAATATTATATACATGGGTGATCTTTTGAGATAAGATATGAAAGAGAGATGGGAAAGATAAGCTTCTTGGGCAAAGTGCAATATCCACTAATAATTGTAAAACATGACTTGTAGACATTGTAATATATATTGCATAACGCACCTTAATTCGTTGTGAAAAGAAGGTCGAGATTGTGATGTAAATATTCTACCAAGTCACGCTTCACCTTGCAAACTAATTTATGAACAAAATTGAAAGTATGTTCTGAAAGTGTTTATAAATGGTTTTATTTATATAGAGATAAAAAAACAAGTGTTGAATATGTAAATAGTACTTGTGGTTTCCACAAAATATGCAAATTAAAAATGGTTTGATTGTTTATAAACATATTTATAAATATGAGCCAAAGCTAGGATAAGTTAGCGAAAATAGTGGCAACGTGGACAAATTTTGAATTAATTAGCATTGGAAGTAAGAAGCTATGGACTTTCCAAACTTGGATGTTCCATAACAAATTTACTCAATTTCCTTCAAATAGTGAGTTTGAAGTGAATCGAACTAGAAAAACACGACACTCGACATATGATCACGAGAAGTATAACTAAATTATAAACAGTAGGTTTTAACCTTTTACACAAGTTTGTACTATATTTATCCTTCTTAATGAAAGGTACCACATTAAAAACAGGATTAGGAAAGTGAAACAATGTTTTGTTTTCGATGTTGTAGGATCTATTTTCAAGCATAATAAAATTTTACATGATAAGATTGGAAATCAACAAGTGCATGTTTACTATGTAATTCGGACTGTACCTGATGAACATATCAATAGTAAATAAAATATTAATGTCTTTCGTCTGTTATCTTATACGGTAGAGTATATTGTTTGTGACTCAGAGACACTGGTTAGCAGCAACAAAATTTGAGAATTATAGTGTAGTATTTTTAAGTATAAATTTAGAGTCGGGTATGCCAGCTACGTACATGCATGGATATTTTTGAAACATAAAGTTGGTGATCTCTTAATTAGGAAGTTTCTCAAGAATTGGAAATAATGTAGAGCACATGCAAGTTGGTGACATCTCAAAGCATTATTACGATGAAGAGTACCGTCTTTCTAAAATCTTGTCACTTTGATTATCTATTTTATTTTATTTTATTTTTTATAGAAAATGGTACCGTTTTATTGGAAATTATGTCAGAATACAGGCCCAATTAATGGAGCTTATGATCTAGTGGAAATTATATGTAACCAAAATTTAAAACTTTTCATTTCAAAATTTAGATTTACAAGTTTTTATAATTAAAATATTAAGACTTATATTACAAGTTTAAATATACATATTCATTCTACCCAACCATACACACCAAAACCCTAATTATTTCATCCTCTCCATTTCATTCTTCTCCCTTTGTCACACCTTCTCTCTAGCCAACCTCCGCCGCCCCACCATCACCACCACCACCACCCCTGCCAGCACCAATACCGCTCGCACCACCCTTTCCGTGGCTCGAAGTGGAACCTTTACGATAGTGTTGCCACTGTTCTCCCTCTCCTCTCCTCTCCCTCATCCCCCTCTCCATTTTTTATATGTCGCAACGCATTTCCACACTAGTGTCGCGCGAAGCAGCCTATGACCATTGCTCAGTTGCTTCAATGTGGTTTCTTATGTGGTGATTTTGCAGCATTGTGCGATGGTTTTTGTAGTATTTTTTGACATTTTTTGCTACGGTTTTTGAGGTGTTAGTAGTGCAGGTGATGATAGTGTACTGTGGTGGGGGTAGCGACGACTTTGTGGATTTTTTTGTGGGGAGGTGGTTGGGTATGGTGTAAATGGAGATAGAGAAGATGGTGGTTGTAGTGGTGTGCTGTGGGTGGTGTGGCGGTGGTATGTTGTGGGCGTGGTGGTAGATTGAGCCTCGAGCGGCCCAGATGGTAGCTACAGTAACGTAGATCGCGGTGGTGGTGGTGATTTTTTTTTTTTGTTGGATGGGTGGTGGTCCGTGGTTTTAATGGTGTTTGGGTGATGGTGGTTATGTTGACGATTTGGTGTGGTGGTGGTGCGATGGTAGTGATATTGCCTACGGTATTTGAGACGATGATTTTGTTGTCGAGAGATGGTGGTGGTTTTGGCGACGAGAGTTTCAACTGCTAGCAGTGGTGATATGTTGGTCACAATTGTTGGCGGTTGTCACAAATGATTTGATTGATTGTGACCAATAAATTGGTTGGTGTGTGACCAAAGAAATAGATAAATTGGGATCGATAAATACTGCGTGGCCTAAAATTTTGTTAATTTGTGACCAATAATTTGATAAATTGTGACCTAAATATAATTTGTGGTCAATTAATATGATGTTTTGTGACCATGAAATAAGTTGTAACTTATAAAATTTGTGTTTTGTGACCAATAAATATCATGTGACTATTAATTTGATACTGAAAATAATTTGTGACTATAAAAATTTCAATTGTGACCGAGAATTTATATGTAACCAATTAATTTGATAATTTGTGATCAAATTGTATAAACTTGTGACCTTATATTTAATTTATAAAATATATTTTTAATTAATTATTTCAAAAATAAAATTTAGTAAATATCTGATTTTTGAAATTTTAAACATTTTATCTTAATTTTTAAAATGAGTTATATTAAACTCTTATTTATGAATTTTTCCCAATGATCTATTTCAAGGGCCCACTCAAAGAATGATATATTTGGGTAAGCTCAATAAATGAAGCTTGTGCGCTTGTGTAAGTGAAAGCTCAATATTACCACTAGAGTCTAAACTGGATCGATAATCACCATATTGACCCTAAATTGCAGTTGGAAATAGAGAACGAAAAATATAAGAAGAAAATGTGGCTGCTGGGATTCGAGCCAAGTCTCCACGGCCACAACATGGAATTCTTACCACTAAACTATAGCCACGATTTGTGAATTTTTCAAAAATTAATTATAATACTTGTACCTATTATTGACATCCTCACAGCCCATAGTCCCTGTACTCAACATTTATTTTATTTATTTTGAAAAAAAAAACCGTGTACTCGAGTTTAATCAGCAAGAGAAACATTGTAAAAAAAAAAAGTTATGAAAAATAGCATCGTTGTGCATAGCACATTCAACCTCAAACTTGACTAATTCATGGATCTTTTAATATTATATCATAATCTACTTTAAACTTGATCTAATATACTTTTAAATCGACCTTTATTTAATAATTTTTTTCTTGATTCGCACACCTTTTCACTTTAGAGAACAGAGCAAATAACATAAGTGGAAGTACACTCTTATTTGAATAGTGAATTGTTGAAGAATGTATCGTAAAAAAGTAGGAAAACATTACACAACTCCTAATTAAACATAATAATTAAAACTTAAATAAAGCAAAACAATAAATAATAAGGGCAAATTGCACTTGGAGTCCCCATACCTTTGATTTCTCGCATCCAAAGTCCCAAACATTTTAAATGTCTGCCAATGGCCCTTTCTTGACGAAAGCAGCAATTTAACCTTAAAAAGTCATATATCACTATCACTACTCCTCTAGAGGATGATGCATTCACTATTCATTTGTGCACCCTTGTTTTCACACCTATCCAATTTTGCACTTTTAATTATTCAGTTCTCGTAAAGCAACCCTAACCTTTATCTTTTACTTTCCCTTTCCCTTTTCCTTTCCATTCAAGAACAACTCCCGATTTCTAGACACTATAGAGCTCCTTAATGGCGCTGCTTCTTTTGTCGTCGCAGGCCTCCCCTCAAACCCTCGTATTGTTGTTGACCGCGAATCAATAACCCCCTTTTGCCCCTTTTTTTGGTTTCACAACTACAATAGCAAAATTTGTAGATTTCTAGAATCCTTTTACAAATCCAGCATTCGCTATACACTCATGTATACACAACAAGCATACATAAATTGTATAGTACAGCTGTAGAAAGAGGAAATATATATAGAGATGGAGTACAAGGGACACATCGAACGAGATGACGATTTTTACGACAGCAAAGTATCTAATGAAGCATATATGGTTGCCGATTTTGACGCTGAAGTCGAGGCCCTCATAGATAACAACATGAAAGCTACGGTATTTTTTACTCTATATATATGTATGCATGTACATGTGTACATTTATAAGCATGTAAATTTACAATTTCATTGGTGATTGAATTAGAAGAGTACGAACAAGAGGTTGCAAGAGACTGAGGAAGAAGCAAGGACAAGAAATTCAGGCCAAGGTGGAGAAAGAGATGGGTGCTGCTGAAGGTATTACATTTATGAAATCGATGTTATAAGTGTAAATGTTAATTATTAGTTTTTGTGTCGTTTAATAAGATGTGTTAATTTTGTGAGCTATAGTTTTGTGGGCTTCTATTCTCACAAAATTGTGTTTTTTGCTGTTCAGAGAAGGCAAGATTACAAGGGTTCAAGCCGAGGCTATAGGATAATTAGGATTTTATTATTTCCACTAATTGTGAGCTTACCTGTTTATGTTTAAATCATGAAGGGATGTAGCTATAAGGAATAGAGTTGTTAGTTTATAATTGAACTTTTCCATAGTTTCTTTAGTTCTTTTCTCAAATCAAGACGCTTCAGAAAAATTATTTGAGCTTCTGTTTCTAAGATTAGGTAATTGAAAATTTCTTCTTCAACGAAGAGGCTCTTGAGAATTTTTAGAAAGGTAATTAGACAATTGCTCACTCTATATATTCCGTACACTTATTTATAAGAAGCTAAAATATAGCGAAATGATGTCTACAATTAAATTGTAAGATGAGATTTCCTTGTATTCTATTTGAATGATGTAGTTGGTTGGGTTGGAAAAAAAATGCTTAATCTCATGCTTCTTGTAAATAAATAGTATCTTAAGATACTAAAATTTGCAATAGACAATAATATAATAAATTCTAAGTTATATGGGATGTTGAATTTGACATTTATGATTTTATATTGGATTGAAACATATTAACCGTATCGTAGGATATATATGACCTAGAGAACATGTCAATCTTTGATTTTAGCTTCACCTATCTGTCTATGGTTTTAAATTTTATTATTTTGATCCAGTTGAACTTCTTCACACCAGTTTGCTTTTGTATTGCAAATTCTTTTATTTAGAGAGGGATGGTTGAAAATTAGTTCGAGTAAAAATGAATTTTAGGATAATAGGTCTCAAACATGGCCTTCCATTTCAAGTGTGCATTTTATATCCAGTATTAATATGACAATTTAAAACTTACATTATGTTTAATTTTTAATGGGTTGGATAGAAATCAATGAAATTGTGAGGAAACGAAATCTTTTTGCTGATGAAAAGAGAATTAGAAGACGGGTTCTTCATTAAAGGGAAGGAAAGTGGAGCAATTGTGGAAGAAAGTAAGGTACCTGCAGGTGGAATACAATTATTGCCTGCATATTTAAAGCACAAGGAATATATTATTGGTCATTATAGGTCTCAACGGCCTTTAAGGAAAGTTATGTTGAGCGTTTTTCACCATTCATAAGGAAACTCTCAATGTTCGGACGCAAGGATATTTGCTTCTTTGCATCTTTTCTTGCTTCTTTTCTGTAAAGATGATTGCTTTCATTACCTTGGTGATTGTTTTCATCCAACCTTCAAACTTCTGTTGCAATTCTTGAATGTCATTCAGTTCTATTTGCTGTTAAATCGAAATTGGGTTCTTTCGTAATTCTTTCCTACTTTCATAATACTTGATAATAAACTTCGTTATGGGTAATTCTGAATTTTGGGGAAGCCAATAGATGAAAAAGTGTTAGATTATGCCTCGAATGTAACAAGAAGTCACCAAAAAAAGAGAGGTATAAATCTATTTTGCAGACACGCTAATATTACCTAAAATAACAAAATATTACCTAAAAATAACAAAATCTGTGCAATCATAGGACTAGTTTTAATAAATGACCATTATGAAGAGGTAGTAGATTCGTTCAAATCTGTCGCTTTAGTCAAAACTTCTTATATTAGTGGTTTTCACAAGCATATACTAGTTGACTCTCCATGGCAAAATTTTCAATGTCACTTTCCTTATAAATGATCTCTTCACGATAATGAAAAACAAGAACATCATACGATCAATTTTACAACCATTGTCAATGCTGGTGGAGAAAATGATGGGGGTGGTAGATGAGAATGGGTGATGACAGAGATTTTTTTATAGCTTTCTCGACAATCTTTTTGCTAATGAACATTGAGGAAAAATAACGGGGGTGGTAGATGAGAATGGGTTTGTTCCTTTTCTTTCTTCATTTATTATTATTATTATTATTATTATTAAATCAAACTAAAGGTAAAATAGTCGTTTTACTTAAATTTTGACAATTTAATGGTCATGCTGATGATTTCCATCACAAAATGACATTTGACGCAGACGTTCAAAAGGTTTGAAATTCTAGGTGCAATAAATCAAAAGTTCAGGACTATCGTCATAACCTTCATGTTGGGATTAAACCACTCAAGAAT
>CAIGRP010026893.1:0-12247 GCA_903798385.1 Fraxinus cuspidata | reverse complement strand
GAGATTTTTATAAAAGTCTCTTAAAATTTTTAAAATTTGAATACCCCAAAACTTATAAAGACTTCTAAAAAATTTTAATTGAATACACCGAAACTTTTAGAGACTTTTTAAAAGTTTATAAAAATCTCAATTGAATACACCAATACTTTTAGAAGATCTCTAAAAATCTACATTGAATAGCCCTAAACTTTTTAAATCCTAAAAAGTCATTAAAAGTCTCAATTGAATA
This sequence comes from Fraxinus cuspidata, assembly GCA_903798385.1. NCBI lineage: Eukaryota > Viridiplantae > Streptophyta > Magnoliopsida > Lamiales > Oleaceae > Fraxinus > Fraxinus cuspidata. Next base: position 12,018 of record CAIGRP010026893.1, on the reverse strand, counting down.
CAATCTTCTAAAGCCCGTTCGCAATTTTATCCAACAATGAGATGAGTGTGAAAATATCCTCCACGAGAATCTAAAAGAAAGCAACATAATTGAAGGAACATGAGTTGAATTAATTATATGTTTCAAGCGGGAAGAAAATTAGTCGTCGTGTCTAATATCACTCTTTATGTTCAAGAATTTAATCCTCGTCAATCCTCAAAAAACATTATATTTGAGTTAGTTACAACAAATATAAACAGGCAGATATAGAGATAGATGACATATCGATACATGATTTTGCAAGCTCAAATCACTCCACTCTTTCAAGCAAAACATCATACTACTCTAAGCTCAAGTTACTTTAAGCCTTCAGCATTTTTCTTGGCCTTTTGCATGACCTCCTTCAAGACCAAGGAAATTCTGTGTGACGTGTTGTTCAAGAAACATTTCTTCAACTCTTGCAGAACCTTGTTTCCCCATTTTCAGCCTCGTCTCGACATCTGTAGTTAGTCGAACGATGTTCTGTGCAAGTGGTGTTACGCCATCTTTCCCGGCTGGATGCAACCACCCCGTGTTCCCATTTCCAACAATCTCCGTAGTACCTCCAGCTGCAGTGCCCTGACATATATATAATGTTGAAGATATAATTTAAATAAATAAGTTTGTGTCTTCTCTAATGGCTTAAATTTTTAGATAAAGTAGTTCACTATAATATTAGAACTAGAGATGGCGGGTGCGGGGCGCAGGCTTGCCCCGTTTCCTGCCCTTTTTTTTTTTTCAAAAATTTTCAGTTAAAATATAAATTCAAAATTTTAAAATTCAAATCAAATAATGCTCAAACTGACTACATGTCCCGCCCCGCAACCTAAGACGGGGCGGCGATCCCAACCCCGCAGACCCGTCGGGGCGGGTTTTTTTGCTATCACTAATTAGAACAGATAGATATCCTGAGTTTCTTGTGACTGTTGATTTTATGAAAACTTCTCATGTCAGACCTTTGAGGAAAAATAAATATCTACTTCACAGGAGGGGCGTTGAAGGTATAGTTTATATAAATAACTTTGTTGCCTTTATAACGGCTTGTTGCGAATGAATGCAGAATCTCGCTACACTAACATTGATAACTGGTTCTTTTAAAAAAAAAGGAGTAGAAAAGATTTAATAATGAGCATCTTGTCCAACATGATTATACAAGTTGAACGCTCACCATTACGGGCAGCTGAAAAGCCATAGCTTCAATGGTAATTCTCCCAAAACACTCTCCCCGTGCCTGCATATTGAAGGATAAATATTAAAATTTGCTTTTTCAGTAAGATGAACTAAAGATCAGTCCTAAATATAGATATCATGAGATTTCATTTTATTTTAATGAACGTCCTGAAATAACTAGTGACAATTGTTTGATTCAGGAACAAACAGGTGTATATGCAATTTGATATGCCATGTTGACAATTCATTCTTTTTGTTTTAATTAAATAATTATTCATATGATATTCCACAAATTCAGAACTTATTTTTATCCCACAGGCATAGAAGATTCATTGACCTAACAAACTTAATCAGTGCCTTCCCAGTTCGATCAAAATGATTTTTGACAGGCTCACCAAAAGTTTCTTTTATCAGATCATAGATCCCACAAAATACCCATTAATAAAGAAGTGCAAGCAACTTATGCAAATATAAAATTTAAATTAGAACAAATAATCCATGCAACGTATGCTATCAATACTATGAATTCACTACCTGAGAATTCTGAACAAGAATATCAATAGAGGCCAGATAAGGAGCGACATTCAGGGTCTTGTTAACAAAGTGGACACAATTCTGAATTTTCTTCTCTGCCACAAAGTTGCGCAGTTCTATTTCGAATTTAGTCTGTGCATTAATGTCACTTCCCACTATAACTGCATGCATAGATGGCACTTGCAGTTTCTTCTCTTGGACAAGTTGCAGACTTTCATAGAAAGACCTAAGAAATAGATCCTGACCTTTCCCACGCGAAACACCTGAAACAATTGAATGTGTAGTTTTCAGGAACATTGTAATTTGATGTAATAAAAATAAATTCTACAGAAAACCAATCAACTCATCAAGTACAAGAAACTTGAGGCTAGATGGGTTGCTTGTATAATTATTTAAGGAAAAAAAATGGATTTTGGAATTGAACATTGAAGGTCATCATAAGGCCAATGGAAAGTGGGTGCTGGATGAACAGGATAGTTAAGGCAACCTGTTCAATTCTCTTTCTTCTTTCGACACTCTTTTTCTGGCAATCACATAACACTTCATGGAAGAAACATGATACGCATTTTAAGATCCATGATTCAATTGACATCTCCATCAATATCTCCAATCTCCATGAGTACGGGGATGATATCTCTTTGGCATATTTTCCATAGAGATATTTGAAAAATACTCTTTCATATAATGTATTGGAAAATATCTGTAATTATTTATATGATATCCGCAATTTCTGGAACATATTATATAATTATCCATATAATTATTTTTTTAAGCACAAAAGAAATATGATACATATTTGAGAGTATACTGATGAACAGTTTAACATAAGCAATCATTTTAAATGTTTTCTTGCTATATGTTTATATTCGGACCAAGTACCGTACAGAGTATCATAAAGAACTTTAGCCATGCATGAGATCCATTCATGTAGGCTATCGTGCAAGAAATATGAGACAATTTCATGGTCAATTTACTTTCACATAAACAAATTCATACCCATCAAGACAGGATCTTTACTAGCAGTTTCATGTCTTCTTGAAACTCATAGAATTAGAATAAAAATCAAGTGTAATTATTCAGCTTTTTTTCCTTTTAGCATGCAAGTGAAGGATTTGTGCATTTAATTTTTTGCAATTAATATATTATCAAATTAAATAACAGATGTGCAGTTGTTGAGTTCTATTTTTTGCATAATCAGTAATCATACCTCTATATATATCTAAAGGCACAAAAATATAGGGTATCAGTTGCTGAATAAACTATCTAGCATGGATTATTATTCATCACAAGAAAAACTTACTATTGATAATGGCAAAGAGAAGATCTTCTTTCCGCACTCCAAGTGATTCCCTAATATGTTCTCTGAGAACCCTTCTTGCCACACTGTCTTCAGCTACTTTCATCAAGTCTTTGCTGTTTCCAAGGTGCACAACATAGGTCTCAGGCATTTTAATCCTGCATCACAAAATGTAAAGAAACATAGTCCATATAGGTCCTCATTGTAAAATAGTAGCAGAAACTGCAAGTGTAGGTCAATTCAAAATATTTTAATGGTCGAGCGCCATGATGAGAAAGAGAGCGAGAGAGAGGGCCAAAGACCAACTCCATTGCACTCTTATTAACTCATCCAGTAAACCAGATTACAGTGTTAAATCTCAAAAACTCTCTAACCATCATCTTTCTACATTCTACTTTTGAGAATAAATTCAAGATGACAAACATATCATCATTTGAATTTTTATCTGATATAGAAGGATATACTGAATCGCAATAGATGCTAGATCAGGGAAGTCATGTTAATTTTATTATGAGGAAGACCAGTTGGTAAGTCTTATCAGGGGAAGACTAACCAACAAGCTCATCTTAGTGCATACTATGGAATACCCACAGAAGCTTAGATAAAATTTCTAAATAAAGGCTTAACATTATGAATGCCTAAAGAACATAAATTGGCAGGAATACAACTGAATATTACAACATACAAGAAGAGTAATCTTTTCACTAGATGCTGCATTGCCAACTGCATTTCATTAACTTTAAGATAGCAACTCATATGAACAGTCAAATATAGTAGGAAAAAAATGAAAAGGATAGGGACATATCTATGTAATAATCTTATCAATGAGAAAGCCTAAAGGCAACGCTGTTAACATTGATGAACAAAATTGTACTCTCTACATAAATAAAGAATGTTAAAGGATGAAAAATAGAACTCCACACTATATAGTAGATTTTGGGGCAACAGCATACCCTAGACGTTCACTAGTCCGGTTCTTCCAGTATTCTGCAGTTACGTGGGAATCAATCATGGCACCTGCAACAAAAGGGAGGTGCTTAACATACTCCAGTTTAAAGTAATGCCCTCGCATTTCATGAATCCACCACAAAACCTTTGGTAGTACATGAGGCACACTTTCCTTTAGGACAGCATCCAACCACTTCCCAGCAACTGCAGTGTTTAAAATGACTAGATCGGCTTTAAGTGTGATATCAACAGCTTCCTGACCCTTTGCCGTGAAAAGCTGAATGAATAGAAAGAAACCACAATACAACATCATTACCATCATAGAAAACATTGTCCAATTGAAAGAATCTTTCATGTTTCTTGAATAAACAAGATCATTGTTCTAAGATATGGACCTTATAGTACCTGTACTCCTCTGTCTTTCATCTTCCGTTCCAACCTGTAAATCACTTCATCTGGTTCATTAGGTTTCTGATTGGTAATCCAAACAACTTCTGTGCCAACACCTCTTACAAGAAAAGCAAGCTCCATTAACAATAATGGTCCACCTGCAAAAAATTATTCTTTGTGAATGCTTTCATGCCAAAATAAAGTGAACTGATATCTGGTTAGTTTAACCCACATAAATTTGGAGAAAAAGTCCAAAAATTACTGATACAATTAAAATAAGTTACACTAAAGACCTTTCATGGTCACGCAGACGGGGGGAAAACATTCCAATTTATTTCATACACAGAATAACACTATCTTCAGATGAAACCATAATGGAGCCTTATATCAATAATGACTCAGTTGACAGAATTCCAAACTGACAATCCATTACTACAACTATCAATATTTTAAAAGATATTCACTCACTATGGGCACCATTGCAACAATTTAATCACTTTCAGGTTTGTGATAGAAAATAAATCCAAACTTGAATTCTTCATAATCCGGGAAAGAAATTATTTAGAGAAAATAAATCCAAGCTTAAATTCTTCAAAATCCAAGAAAAGAATACTAATAACAAAATTTTGATAAAAAAAAAAAAAACTGTCTACAGATTATATGTAATGGAGTAACATCAACTAAAAGCACTATTCTCCATCATACTTCCAAATAATTAATAACTAGAGTCAAAATTAAATCATACTAGAGAGAGAAAGCTCGTGTGAAACCAAAAGTACAAGCTTTGATTTCATGAAAGTGAGTGGATTTTCAGTTTCTGCAATTTTTGAGTGGAATTGATTGGTACCGTCCATGAAACGTTGGGAATTGCAGGATCCATCGAACAAAGCTCTGATGTAGAAAGCAATTGCAGTGGAGAGTGTGATGCATAGAAGAATTATTAATGGCCATTTATTGCGAACTGAACCCCGTCGTCGTCGAGTTCTTCGCCATTGTTACATGTAAAGCTGTAGCATAACTTCCCATGAAATTTTGGAATTATTTGACGATTCGAGTCCTCGAGTAAATTTAAGGAAAATATCAATGTAGCCCCCAAAATTTCATAATTCTAGCATTTAAAACCTTTTCAAGTATAGAGTATTTAATTCTCTATAATCAAGCCCTTGTTTGAGCTCTATTATTTGAAAAGATTTATTTTGGAATAGTATTTTTTGAAAAAATACGTGGGTAAAAAGTAAGGAGAATTTATGAGTTTATGTGCAATATTATTTTATTGAAAAGATATGTAGTTAATAAGAGAAAAAATAAAAATGAATTAAATTCGATGGGGGATACAAGCCACAAGCCACATAAATTGTTGCGCATTACTAGGGATGGTAAATGTCCCACCCCCACGTTGTTCCACCTATTCAGCAGGAATCCTTATCTAAGTGGGACAGGAAAGGCATTATATCCCCTTGGGAGGAGACGAGTGGAATGAAGGAGAATAACTCGATCGACTACTTCAGTGACAGACATAGAGAGTGGTCAGCATTAACGATCTTATTGTTTGAGTCCCCAAGCAAAGCCTCGAAAGATCTTAATATGATTAGGGACGTCCTTTCATAGTTCCTTGTCAATCAATTAACTCCCGTCCCTCAAAAGAATTGTCGAACTTCACAATTATTTATTGATATATGGATAATCTCCAAAAGTATTTATAAAAAATACTTAAATGCATCACATAAAAAGAATCTGAAGAATAATATGATTAAAAATAAGTAAACGAAAAAAGGGGACAGGAGCAAAAAATTGTTAAATAAATCGAAGGAGTCGCATTTTATGTTTTAAGAAATAGAAGGCTTCCGTCATGTTTAGCTAACCTTAAAAGTTAGTAAAAACGTACACATCTCTTTGTCTTCTAACTTAGGCACCTACCACATGCTCAATTTTTGTCTTCGTTCTTATGCATGAAGCCCTTTCCAATGTACCATTTACTTTTCGCTTGGGCTAGGATGATCGAGATAGAAGTGTAAAGTAAATAGGGCCAGTTACGAAGATTTCCATATGGGCCAGGCCAGGTGATCCTCCAGGCCTGACACCTACACAGTCATGGCCTGCCTTGTCCCACCCATAGAGGGGGCAGGTAGGCGAGCTACCAGAACGTAATAGTGTCATCAGCCATGTCGAAGACAAACAAATCATTTTAACACACCACTTCACATTATAAACCTTAAAACATGTTAAGAAACATCAGATTGCGATCAAATACATAATTGAATATAACCAACGTAGAGCACAATCTAATTCAACAATTTTTACATCGTCCAAAATAACAATGACACGTGCCCACCTTGGCCTCGATGCGATTTTCGAAACATTGCTACTCCTATACAACTGCACCTGCTTAATGCCTCTATTGGCATAATAGAGTATTTGAAATGAAAGGACTCATTTTCTTTTATAATAGTTTTGCCTCTTTCCTACTCGTTTTGGAAAGGGAAAATACGCGCTATATTTTCCAACTTGCAGGTTGCAGCAATGTAGCGCTAAAATCAGTTCTCATGCTTTATCATCATGGAACCACCATCTTGTCTCCTTGGGAGATCTGCCATTCCTACAATTCTTCACATAACGATCATTGTCTGCTGGGCGTTGCTGCACGAACATAAAACTTGAATGATTAATGTTATGGGTTCAGACAAAGAACCACACTTTTGAGAACTTTAAAACTGAACAAACCTTTGCTGGTGAGCTTGATAACATGGAGAGAATGCTGATGCAAATCGAACTAACAGTCATAGCTGGTGACCATGAGTCGTATAAAATATCTGTAAGGACAGTCGATAGTGGACAAGATATTAAAAGCAAACTACCTTAAATAAGGAAGGGAAGAACTGTAATATTTTTGCAGAATTAAATTGTGCTGTGTCTGCATGTGTGTGTATAACTCTAGAAGCCAATTCTCGAACAATTTGACAAAGTCTTATGACTCTTATCACATTTTAGCGATAACAGGTCAGCTATGAAAATAATCTTCTTCTGCTCAACTCCATGAAGCCATTTCCAAGATGAAATGACAAAGATTGGTTTCTTTTAAGCCCGTGTGGTTTTAGACTTTTAGGTAAATCTCTTCCTTTTCAATTACCTAATCCATGTGATTCTAATTTAGCAAATCAATTGCAACTCATCATGCAGAATAGCTTCATGTAACAGTCGAAACTAAAATAATTTGACACAGAGAGATAAATACGCAATTTTTTACCATCAGCCGGCTCGGACCAAAAATGTGAACCTCACTCATTGTCCACTCACAACATTATGCTACAAGCCCACAACATACATTTAGACTTAAGGTAATTTCTTCAAACAATGGTAGAGCGAATGTTTATTGTACATAAATTATTCAGAAACAGCATGGCTACAATGACTATTCTAAAAATTTAAACTAGGTCAGCAAAAAATACAAATAATTCTTGGAAATGTCTTTTCTATATTTCGGTCTTCCTCTCCTTGTAAGCAAACTATTGTAAACAGATGTAAAACAGCACAAGCTTAGTAAACATGATGCAGATAACTCACAAAAATAATCATTGCTAGGACCCAAGGCAAAAGGCTCTCCAGTATGATGCTTATCATGTAAACTAACAAACTTATTTCACAAGTCAATATGGAATTACGGGTCTCAATATTTACTTCTTAAGGTTTTTAATGGATCAGACAGCTCAATACGCATAACCAACTGATTTTACCATTTGTATGCTTCAAATACAAGAAAAGGGGAGTTAAAGACAGTGCTGATAGGTACAATAATTTGAACAGATAACACCATCAAAACTCTAGCACTTTGTTGGTATTAAGGTGGCAAAATCATAATGATTTTTCCTTGGGCTTGATGTGCCATATTTTCCTTAAGAATTACTTACCCTCGCACATTCTCAACATTTATATGCACCAAAACATTGTGGTTGAGACAAATCAATAAGCAAGTCACAAGAAAAGATTCTTTGTTATCAGCGGGCAAGATGTAATAATTAGTTAGTGAAACTTGGGTGGACAAAAGTTGCAAATGATGACAGAAGTTGGCTCTGTGAAATTAGTAAACTGCTGATTTGACACGCTTAATTTTTTTTAACACGGTGAAGTGTCCTTAAAATACTCTACTCCTCAATGAAATGGAAGTACCCATAAAAGCAATAAAAGCCATATGGCGAACTATCAATTTCACGTCTTGAATTTAGAGCTCATTTGGAAGGGCTTCTGCTCTTGCTCTTGCTTCTTGTAGAATACAAAGTACCTCCACAAAATTATCCAAACATGTTTAAAAACAGCTTCTTAGTCTCAAAAACAATTTTTGTCTTTTCAAAAGCCCTGTATATCTGCCTAAACCATTTGCACTACTTCCACGAAATGAAGGGCCGCCTAATTTTTTTTCTTTCATTCTTTAGGGAGGACCAATGTCAATTTTTATAAGTAATTATTAGCAAGAACAATTTATCAACTTCAAGTTCAACGATCATCAGTCACCAATCACTAAGCCAAAGCCAGGTCGATATAGGGAAGCAATAAACAAAATAGCTTAATATAGATAAAAATTGATCAAAAGTAATTCTAATTCAAAGAGAACAGAGAACCAGACCTAAACATATGTGCCCATTGCTATAAATGTGAGGGTGAAGTGGAGCTGGAGGTATAAATATAACCTGCCCAATCATACGCGGAAAAATCACAATATCAACGAACATAACTACTAATAGCAGTCAAACCCTATTATAGTAATATCAATTACATTATCAAGAAAAAAATTTCAACTTCTCCATTGATCACATACAAAAAAAAAATGTAGAAATAAAATCATCAGAAAATTTCACCTGAGGAGCTTCCATAGGGTAATGCTCTGGAAAATCAACTTGAAGCTGGTACGTTTCACCGGCATAGAGAGTACCCGGAGCGCCGTTCACTTCAATTACCCATCTAAAACATCGAAATCAATTAATTATTAGCTGTATTTTCCGATCTCTAATCTATTAAACAAACTCAATTCGAAAATTCAAGGAAATAATGAATATAAAGAGGGGAAAAAAAAAGAAAAAATAAACCTCTGGAGATTATCGGTAACTTTATGCTTGAAACCCACAGGCGGATTCACCTGCCACTCCATCAGCTCTTTCTGTAGCCGATTACTCGCGATCTTGCTTAAAGACGCCTATTTTTCACATTTCAATTCCACAAAAATGAACAAAATCAAAAAAAAATACATCTCGAATAAAATATGCAATCACATATACATATATATTCAATAAAATTTAAAGTATATATGTGAAATTGAGACCTTGCGTGCAGAAGAGGAGCATGAAGTCATGGTGTCTAAAATATTCTAGAGAGAGAGAGTTTAGAGAGCGTGTGAGGAAAGTGGTGATGTGGAGTTGTAGGGATAGTTAACGTAATTTGATTGAACTTTGGAGTATTATGTATGGGGAATTTCACCACTGGTCCTCAACCTATTGTTCTATTATTAAATTAATCCATGACTTTTATATATAACAAGTTGATCATTAACGTTTCGATTCAGTTGTACAATTGGTCTATCAATTTCCACTGACCGAAAGTGTACAAATCTTTATTACAGCATTATATTGGCCTCATATATCTATCTAATTTTATGGAACTGAGTTATACCAATAATTTAGAAACATGTTCGAAAAGCGACTTGACAAACGTGAAGAGTCAAAGAGCGATTCTTTATATATTCTAACGAATTGTAGCTTTTCACTTTTACATAGAACTTCATTAGTTTTTAAGCACCCTGTTTGGTTTGACTATAAATCATACTTTAGTATATTTTGATAAAATAGATGTGCAGTTAAAAAATTAATAAAATTTGTAAGTCCCATAAAATATGTGATTAAAAACGAATTTGAAGAAAAATAAGTTTCAAGGCCAAGTGAGGACTTAATTTTTTCAATTGAGTCAACTAGTCGGATTCAATTTGACAATATTGAAGTTTTACTTCACAACTTAGATTGGGAATTAACTCGTCAAGGGTGAGGTGGAATTGACATCGAAATGGTACAAGCATCAATTTCAAGATTTCAAAGCAAAATACACAAAAGTGTATAATTTTACAGAAAATTTGATGAAATCAACAAGAGGAATGTACATATTACAAATAAATTGATCCGAACCCAACATAAAGGAAAGATACAGCATCATAAATCAAGCAAGTTCTTCGTTCCAATCCACACTTGAAAATCGCCGTCAATATCTCTCAGTGTAGGTTCGGAAAAATCCTATGTTAATTTAAGAAACATTGTCCATTACCACGACACCACGCACAAAACCAGCATCTCCCAACCATCACCGCCGCTAACAAATCTCCAGCTATCCACAGAATAAAACAAACCAAAAAGTTCGAAGGGTTAATTTACACTGCGTTCTAATCCTTCATCTCTGATAATGAACTGTAGGTGATAAGTTTTTTGATCGGAGGTTCAAGTAAGATGACACCTGGTTTGAGAGGGAGGGAAGGGAAGGCAATAGATGCAAGAAATAGAATGAGAACTAAGTTTTGTGTGTATATACAAGCATCCTCTCTCCACAACATCCGCGCAAACACACTTCAGAGGGGGGAGTATATATGGTATGACGGTATGAGATTACAATGATGAATGAAGACGTAACAAGACAGTACAGGAAATAGATAAAAGAATTTACATAATTTATCCCCCGAAGCTAGATTTGTAGGGGAGTTGTTGGAGGTAGAAAGTAAAAAAATTGGTGGATGATGGATGTCAAAGATAAGATAATGAAATTGACCAAGTCAAAGAACGAACTTGTCAAGATATAAGTTGAAAGTGAACAACGGAAATTCTATCTTTATAAATAGAATATGATGTGATAAACACTTGCCTATTCTTGTTTGCAGAGTGTGGGTGACACTTTTAATGAGAACTTAATATAACGGGGGACACGGGGGCATGGTTGGTGGTTTCCCCCTTTCACTGTTAAAAGCAAAATCTGCTTACACATTTACAAGGAGCTTTATACGAGTTATCAGAAATTGACAAGAGAATTCCCTGAGAAGGAATGCCACGCAGTCATCAAACTGTCTCTATCCGGTCCACTTACTTTTCACATTTTGCTATGATTGCAGAAATTGCTCCACCACTGCTTAGATTCTGTTGTACAGAAAAGAAATCCGGAGCTAGTCCAAGGATATTGTTAATGCGGCTGGCAATTAAGCCCCACTGCATGCACGAGTCAGTCAGTTGATGTTCACTATATTTCACAAGGTCAATTCAATGAACGTATAAAAGAGAAGGATGGGGACAAGACCAGCTTGTCTGGAACAACAAAGCACTGTCGCTGAATTGACAACAAATAGGACTCGTGTACTTCAATGGCTTCATCTAAAGTTCCAGCCACAGCCATATCTTCACAGAGTTCACGCCATGCATTATTGTTGGGTTTTGATACCCAATAAATCCCGGGCGATGATGAAAAACAGTTGTCGGAAATTTATCGACACTATTTAGTTAACTCGACTCGAATACTACCGACATTTTGGAAGGTCCAAGTTGGAGATGGATTGGTGGTTATGATTTGTTTGTGGTTTTTGGATCATTGTTAGGCCCACTTACGTTATTATCTATTTGGCCCAATCAATTAGTTATTTGGACCAA
>CAIGRP010026863.1:0-20606 GCA_903798385.1 Fraxinus cuspidata | reverse complement strand
ATCCAGTTTAATGTTTCTAAAGAAATGTTCATCGTGGTGAAGAGGAGAATGAGTACCATGATGATGATGCTCTCGCTCCCGTTCACAAACAACATGAAAGTTACTATTCATTTATTTTTAATTTACATTACTGTTTCATTACAAATTGCATCAATCAAATTTTTGTGTTGCAGTTATTCCACTTTTATCTACAATTCCCGTCACTAAATCCCTAATCATGTTATACTCTCATTTTTATCCTACTTATTTTAATTCCTAACCAGGTTATATTTTCGCTTATTTTACGTGTCTAAGTTGTTGAATCATATTTGACATTTGCTTTATAATTTTACATAGATCAGCGGTATTAGCTTGCCATATTTAGATTTACATAATTCAAAAAAATTAAATAACTAAATAAATAAATTGATCACATCGTTATTTTTTATTTTAAAATGAGTTGTTTATTGATATTTCCATAGGCTTCATTTAGTTGGTAGTACATTGCATGCAGTTGCGTAGTGGTCGTCTTGTTACATCTAATTCCAGTAACTTGACAATGGACCCATCCCAACTTGTCACTAACCAACAACAGTTACAAACACAATTAGCGGTTGTCCAAACTGAGATGGCCGCTACTCGTGAGAAAAATAGAGACTTAGCTGCTAGGTTGTCCACCTTTGAACAAACCCCACATTCGAAAAAAGCTGAAAACTCGAAAGTGTCCAATAATAGGCATTATCGTCGTCCCCAAGGTGGCCGACAACACGTTAGGCATAACCGCAGGGACGGACATCAAGTTCGTGAATGGGAGCGAGAGCATCACCGTCATGATACTCATTCTCCTCCTCGCCACGATGAACGTTTCTTTAGAAACATTAAACTGGATGCCACAACCTTTGATGGTTGCTTAGACCCTCGGGTATTTACTCAATGGGTTNGGACATCAAGTTCGTGAATGGGAGCGAGAGCATCACCATCATGATACTCATTCTCCTCCTCGCCACGATGAACGTTTCTTTAGAAACATTAAACTGGATGCCACAACCTTTGATGGTTGCTTAAACCCTCGGGTATTTACTCAATGGGTTAGAAAAATGGACCATTTCTTTGCTTGGTATGGGGTCCTAGAAGATCGAAGAGTGCAATTTGCTGGTCTGATATTAACTAGCACCGCTCAACTCTTTTAGGAAAGTGTTGAGGAGCTCCTTGAGAGACGTCATGCTCCTTCTGTTGGGAGTTGGGATGAAACGAAGCATCAATTTCAGGAGAAGTATTTACCTCAATCATATAGGGATAATGTGTTGGATCAATGGAATGCTCTCATGTAAAGCAATCGACCAATTACTGAGTAGTCACTCAGTTTGATAAATTTCGAATGAGATGTCAGGTCGTTCAGGATTAAGTAATGACCTTAAGTAGGTTTCGGCGAGGCCTCATAGATTATCTTAAACGTGAGCTTGTCCTTCGGGGCGTTACTACTCTTGACCATGCTTATGCCTTCGTCCGAGATTATGAATTAGTTACTAAGATTCTGTATAAAAATCATGGAGACAACCGTAACCCTATTTCTTCAGTACCTATTTCTGCAGCGCTAACTCCTCCTCCTCAGTCTATCTTAGGGCCTCCCCCATCTAAGGGCCTCTTTTAGGGGAAAATAAATGTAAAGGTCCTGAAATTCCAAGGACGTCATCCCCCTTGCAATGCTTTAACTATAAGGGTTTCAGTNTAGGATTCCATATAGAAATAGTGGTGAAAATTGTACCCTATTTCTTCAGTACCTCTTTCTGTAGCACCAACTTCCCTACCTAAGTCTATCCTAGGGCCTTCACCATCTAAGGGTCATCTCATAAGGGAAAATAAAGGTAAAGGTCCTGAAATTCGAAGGACGTCATCTCGCTAGGAATGCTTTAATTGTAAGGATTTCGGTCACATTTCCTCTAACTGTCCTAGTAGAGCCCTAGTTATAGAAAAACGTGAGGGTATAGTGGATGACTCGTTGGAGGATCAATTTTATGAGCCTAAACTTGAAGAGTCTGAAGACTTGGATGATAATGGAGATACATTCTTAGGTTGTATTCGGACCCTTCCTAGGGTCCCTTATTCCCGACACGTCTATATTGAGTGTTGTATGTTGTACTCTAACTCAACTCAAAAATGCTAATGATTGGCGTCGTCATGACATTTTCTACACTTACATCAAGATCAATAATAAGAGTTGTAAGGTCATTATGGATAGTGGTAGTTGCATTAATGCAGTTTCAATGGCTACTGTATCCCTTCTTAAGTTGAAACTAGCTCATCACCCTCAGCCATAAGCGTCTCTTGGGTTGATACTTCTTTAATAGCTGTCAAAGAATGTTGTCTAGTACTTATTCAGTTTCTAGATTATAAGGATCTTATATGGTATGACATCATTTCAATCGATGTCGGTCACGTCATTCATGGTCGTCCTTGATTGTTCGATCTAGATGTTACCATTTATGGTCGTTCCAACTCATGTTCCTTTGTATTCAAAGGAAAGAATCCCTGTAATACCTATCAGCTGGCCAAATAGAAGCGGCAAAACACTAGCCTATACACATTTCTTCCCGTTCCTGATTGGCCCTGGTAAGATGTGAGTATGGATTTTATATTAGGGCTTTCACATACCCCGAAGAAACATGATTCTATTTTTGTTGTAGTGGATCGTTTCTTGAAAATAACTCATTTTATCCCTTGTAGCAAGACCTCGGATGCGTCCAGGGTTGCCACTCACATACCCCGAAGAAACATGATTCTATTTTTGTGGTAATGGATCGTTTCTCAAAAATAGCTCATTTTATCCCTTCTAGCAAAACCTCATATACATCTAGGGTTGTCACGTTATACTTTAATGAAATTGTTAAATTGTTTGACCTCCCTTAAACTCATTATGTCGACGGGGATGTTCGGTTCACTAGTCATCTTTGGAGAACATTGTAGCACAAGGTCGGTACAAAGTTGAAATTGTCTACTGCCTATCACCCGCAGACTGACAGTCAAACGGAAGTGGTTAACTATAGTCTTGGTAATTTATTAAGATGTCTGTCCAAGAAAATCTTCAAAATTGGGATTTAATTCTTCCTATAGCTCAAATTGTATATAAGAGTTCTATGAATCAATCGTTAGGTATGAGTCCATTTGAAGTTGTTCATGGTTTTATGCCTAGGAAGCCTTCTGAAGCATTTGCACATTTTCATGATTTGCATATTGAGATCAATAAGCAACTTGAAACTAGTAACGTATCATATAAACTTCGAGTTGATTTGCATAAAAGACATGTTGATTTTAATAATGGGGATTATGTTATTATTCGAATTCGACCAGAGCGGCGCCTACATGGATCTGCCTCCAAATTGCAAGCTCGTAGCTCTAGTCCTTTTCAAATCTTAAAGCAAGTTGGCCCAATGCATATGTTCTTGATCTGCTGCCACATCTTAGTTACCACAATACTTTCAATGTTGAGAATTTAGTTGCTTATAAAGTCCATTTCAATCCCTTCGATGATCATCTCCTACCTCATTTGTGGACCTTGACCCTGAATCTCTTACAACTTCTAACCCAGTACCACCTTTCCCAGCACACAAAGATAAAATTGATGCTATTTTTGATGAACATATTGTGTTGACAAAAGATGGGGATGTTCAACGCTTCCTTGTTCATTAGGTTGATCGGTCTGAGTCTGACTACATATGAATACTAGAGAGATACTACAATAGCTTGACCCAGACTTTTGGAGCTCTATCGAAGTCAGCATGATCTTCATTTGCCCAGTTCTCCTTTCACACATCCAGGGGAAACCAGATTCAGACCACTGCTGATAGGCTTTTATGGAGGTCGGAAGGAGCTCGTTCAACCCCTTAGTTTATGGTTGGACGATTGATTGCAGCCTTTATGACTTATCCACTCGATAGGGTCGAGTTTTCTCCCACACCGTGAGAGTTGATGTGGACATCATCGAGACTTAATTTTATTATTACTGGGCTTTATCGTTTATGTTTTCTATTTTTATTGTTATTGGGCTTGTAGTAGTGGGTTTGCCCAAAGTCATCACGTAGCTAAGTTTTTACTATTTATATGGTTCTGACATTATAATTTAGATAGTTGATGATTGAATAAAATTACATTGGCGTCTATTACGCTTTTTTTCTTCTCCCGTTTCCTCTCCTTTTTTTCTTCATGTCCTTAGTTCTTCTTCTTATTGTCTCTATTTTTCTTCTAAATTCTTGACTAGAAACATTATTTCATCCTACATTTTTAACTAAATTTGTTATCTTTTCAATTTTTATTCATCATGACACTAGTTCTTTACTTAATTGTTGTGATGTCACTTTAAAAAGATTTATCATTCCTATTAACTTGTGCTTGAGTATCTATTTTGCTGATGTGGAATAGCTTGTATAAACATATAGGAGTATTTTTCTCGTTCAACAATTTGTTCTTGCATGCTTTGTACACTCGCTTGATTCGACTCATGATTTCGTATTAGAAATGATCGCTAATAGTTTGCATAGATTCACACGTGATATAATTTTTTACTAACTTGGAAATGCTCACCAATAGTTAGATATGTCAAAATGGCTCGCAGACTTGGGCGGCCCGTAGATCGGTCCGAGCCCCATTTTGGGGTATCGACTCGAGCTCGAGCCAGCCGTGGGCCCATGTCATGGGCCATTTCAACCCACCTAGCTGAGCTTTATTAAAAAAATTAAATTAAAATAAAAAATAAATCTTAAATTCACGTCCGTATAAATTGCACAAATTTTAAATTCTTTAAAAAATTTAGATTTGTTACAAAAAAAAAAAGAGTCGGCTTGGGCGGGCCCGACTTGGCCCACTAAGGCTCAAGCCGAAAGTTCAGGTCGAGCTTTCATTTTTTGGCCAAACTTTTGCTCCACTCGATTCGGGCCAGAAAAAGCCCGAGCAATTTCTGCTCGAGCCGAGTCTAAGCTTCAAGTTTCAGCTCGACTCGGCTCATTGACATCCATACCAACAGTGATATATGTTCGCACATGTTAGTTTAAGATACAACCACTAAATGAGTCAATTGGATATTTTCACCTATATATGTAAAAATAATTGATAATAAATAGTCTCCAAAGTCCGAGTATAATCGTTCATGTTAGGTTTAGGAATTACATCTAGGTTGTCCACATTGAGGGAACCCAAAATATTTTTATTTATTTATACTATATAGGCATTGATAATTCAATGTACTTTGCGAGCCCAAAAAATTGTTAACCAAAGCTTGCTTTGACTTCTCACAGAGATGAGGTCAATAAGAAGTTTATTTTACTTTGAGCGAAAAATGAAGTTGAGTATTTTCACTTTGCTATAGTGAAGCAGGCAAATATTTGTAATATATAGTCAACAAAGTTTGAGCTAAATTATTTATGTTAAGTTGCGAACTTGCGGGGCGTGTGCAAAGAATGAATTTAAATGCTGTAATAACCAAGGTTAATCCACTCATTAATGGAAGCTAACGCATGGTCAAGTAAAGGGAGTTGTGAGCTGCTCATTTCGAGGTACATGCATTACATGTATTATTGTGTACACGATAAACACACTTGATCCGATCTATGCATTTGAAATATTTTGGGCACGTTTGTATTCAATGGTTAGGATTGCATTGCGTCAAGTGGCCAAGATTAACTTTGGTGTGATCCAACGACTGGAATATGTTTACAGAAACTATATATATTGCATCACTAGTATTGTTGTAAGTGTTATACCATATGTCCAATCAACTTTGGATGTAAACACTTTTAAACCTTGTCTGTAAAAATAGGATCCTTCCAAAAATAGTACTTCAAGTCAGAAAAGAATTTCTTCTTTTGATGACTTGAATAATCAGGTGGGATGATGAACTTAGTGAGATACTTTATGATATATATCTGCATACCGTGGTACAAAATCCACATTTAAAATCTATTCATCTGGAAAAATATCATTTATATCCACTGATTCTTTCTACTCTCCATATCAGGTCGAGATAAATGGTCGGCTACTACATTCTCACTTCTCTTCTTGTCTCTTATATTCAAATCAAATTCTTGTAGGAGCAATACCCATCAGATAAGTCTTGTTTTTTAATATTTCTTTGCCATCAAATACTTTAATAATGCATGGTCTGTGTAGACTATTACATTTAATCTAACAAGATATGATCGAAATTTATAAAAGTCATGGACTATAGGAGTTCTTTCTCCATGGCAACATAGTTCAGCTGTGCATCATTCAATGTTTTCCTTGCATAGTAAATCACATAAAAAATTGTATCCCTTCGATGTCCCAATACTACTCTGTCACTTGCATTACACATCAATTCAAATAGTAAACTCCAATTTGGTACAATTATTACCGGTGTTGAAATTAACTTCTCGTTTAGAGTGTTGAAAGCCAATAAACACTTTTTAGAAAGAAAAAAAAAAGGAACATCCTTGACTAGCATATTGCACAATGGTTTAGCGATCTTAAAGAAATCCTTGATGAAGCGGCAATAAAACTCGACATGACAAAGGAAACTGGGAACACCCTTAACTGAGGTCGGTGGTGGTAATTTTTCAATAACTTGAATCTTTTCTAGTCCACTTCTATACCTTTAGCTGAAATCCGTTGCCCCAACATGATGTTCTCTTATACCATGAAGTGACACTTCTCCCATATTAGTACCAGATTCATTTCTTTACATCGCTGCAAGACCGAGTTTTAGTGCTCTAGGCACTCATCAAATGAAGAGCCGAAAATTGAGAAATTATCTATAAATACGTTAATGAATTTTTTTTACTATATCAGAGAATATGGCCATCATACAATACTGAAATATAGTAGAAACATTGCCTAGACCAATGGTATCCTATGATAAGAAAATGTACCATATGGACAGATAAAAGTAGTCTTCTCTTGATCCTCAAGAGCTCTCATTATCTGATTGTAATCAGAATATCCATTAAGGAAGCAGTAATACAAGTGACCATTTAGCCTTCTTATCAATAAATTGAATGGAGAAGTAATCCTTCTGAGTAGCAGTGTTAAGTTTACACTAATCAATGCAAAATCTCCATCCCATAATAGTTCTAGTAAGAATCAGTTTATTCTTCTCATTATGTACCACTGTGATAACCCAATTTTCGACACAACCTGAACTAGGATAATCCTTACACTGTCTGATATTAGATAGATAATGCATGCATCCAAAAGCTTCAATACCTATGCTCTGATTACCTCTTCATATTCAGATTCAGTCTCATCTAACTATCTATACTTGGTCGAAAATTATCTTCCATGAAAATTTTATGCATGCAAAATGTAGGGTTGATTTCTCTAATGTCAACAATTGAAAACCTAATTGCTGTCTTATTTTCTTTGAGTACCCAAAGTAATTTTTCTTCTTCGACTCATTAATTGAACTTGCAATAATTACGGTCAATGTGGAGGATTCTCCCATGTATGTATAACGAAGATGAGATGATAATTGTTTGAGCTCTAACTTATGAAGCTATTGAATGGATTGTGACGGCTTTGTAAGACCCATGTCCAACTCCTCAAATTGTGCGAGAAATCTATCATGCCCTTGAAAGGAAAAGTAGAAGAACGCAGTGGAAGAAGATATGGAGTCTATGAAATCCAATCAAGTCTGGGACTTGGTTGATCTTCCGACTAGTAGGAGAGCTATTAGGAACAAATGGGTTTTCAAAATAAAGCTTAGAGTTGATGGGACTATAGAGAGGTATAAGTCTCTCTTAGTAGCAAGGGTTATTATCAACAGGATATAAAGACTTCTCAATTGAGAATTGGATGAAGAAATTTACATGCAACAACCAGTAAGTTTCATTAAAATGGGCTAATAGAATAAAGTTTGTAAATTGAATAGATCAATCTATGGCCTAAACATACTTCTAGACAGTGATACTTGAGATTTGATAAAGTGGTTATCTCGAACAATTATGTCTTGAAGGACGAAGATCACTATATTTATTTGAAAAGGTCCAATGAGAAATTTTTAATTTTATCTCTCTACGTAGATAATATCTTATTTGCTCAGAATGATAAGGAGTATATTAAAATCATAAAGAAATGGATGTCCTGAAATTTTGAAATGAAGGATATGGGTGTAGCAGATTACATATTAGGTTTTAAAATTCATAGAGATAATTTGAAGAGGTTTATTGCTTTGTCACAAGAGCTATATATAAAGAAAATTCTTGAACATTTCAAAATGGAGAATTGCAACCCCATTGACACTCATGTATGGAAAGGTGAAACTCTATATATTCGCATGTGTCCTAAGACTTTTGAGGAAAACGAAAAAATTTCCAGAGTACCAAACTCCAGTACGGTTAAGAACTTGATACATTCTATAATGTATACTCGCCCTAACATTTTTTATGACATTGGTCTAGTTAGCATGTATTAATCTAATCCTAAAAAAGAGTACTGGAAAGATGTAAAGATGATATTGAGACACCTAAAGGATACTGCTAGTTATTCCCTATGCTATCAAGGGAATGATTTGTGCTTAAAAGAATACACAGATGCTAATTGGGGTACAGACCATGGGTGAAAATCAACTTCGGGATATGCATTATTTCTTAACAATAGTGCCATTTGTTGGAGTAGTAAGAAACAAACACGCATTTTCTAGTCTACAATAGAAGCAAAATTCATAGCATATGCTTTAGTGGTATAGGAAGTTTGGTTAATGAGATATTCTCAGCATCTAAGAGTACTTAGTGGTACCGTAGGACCTATATTAATTTACTGTGATAGTCAGGTAGCTATTACATATACAAAGGATTTCAAGTATCACGGCAGAACCAAACACATTAATACAAAATATAATTTTATAAAAGACATCATAGGAAAGGAAGAAATAAGTTTGCAATATATTTCTACGCACCAAATGGTAGCTGATCCATTTACTAAACCTAACCC
The DNA here is from genome assembly GCA_903798385.1 of Fraxinus cuspidata. Lineage (NCBI taxonomy): Eukaryota > Viridiplantae > Streptophyta > Magnoliopsida > Lamiales > Oleaceae > Fraxinus > Fraxinus cuspidata. The sequence continues at coordinate 11,672 of CAIGRP010026863.1, read as the reverse complement.
TGAAGATTTCTTTGTAACTCATGTTAAATCTCTAGGATTGTGTAGAACTTGAATTATGTGACTTTTCCATATAAGTCCATTAATGAACAATGTTTTGAATTCATATATTAAGAGTAATATTTCGTTGTGATTACTAGATTACCGTTTAATATGCGCACAAAAGTATGTTAAACAGGTTGTGATAAGTTGACTCACACGAAAAATCGTTTCAGACACATTGGGATGTGTTGAGATGAGACACAGTTTTCGTGTTGTGTACATAATACAATCGTCTTAATAAGATATCAACATGAGATTACAAGTAATCGAAATGAATTTTACAATATATTTAATTTGTAAGATTAGATATATAACCTAAGAAAATGAGAAAATATCGTAACACGTGCTTCATACCATGTGTGCTTTAACTACCATTAAGAAATGAAAGAATTGATCACTACTTCTTCATTGTGCGAGTCTTCGAAACACATATGACCTCACATATATACCTTTATGACTTTTGACTATTTCTCATAATTTTATTTTGGTGATGCTACTTTAACATGTTGCTTATAACTATAGTTGATTCAGTTTGATGGGGCAAGTCTAGGAATGCAACTGACTTAAAATTAAGGGATTCAAATAGAAAATGAAGATTATTTTATCTAACACGTTAGCTTGTATTCACCGGCCATACGAGTTAACCTTTTGAGTTTTTCGACACAATTGTCAATACAATATAAATGAGAAAGTTGAGTATGTTCTTTGATTTATTGAGGGATCAAAAACACTCGAACTTGTGTTACAAAATATGTCTGGGATATAGCGAGAAATATATTTCCCCTTGTAGAGTTTCTATATACATCTTTAACAAGTATATGGTGTTGTGCGCTCTAAAATTAACTTGTTGATCGTACGATCCATAACATATATGAACTTAGAGATTTTAAGATAAAATAATTGATATTATATTAGAATCGAATCAAACTCATCATGTGTGAATGGAAGATGTTGGTTAAAACAGGTTGTCCATATGGACTTACCCGACCTGATTTGCATGGAATGGTTTTTTGAGGAATTGAATTTTAAGGTTGAAATTCAACTTCCCACCATATATAACCTCGACACAACTTCCACTATACCAATAATCATATAAAAATAAAGCAAATTTGGGTTTCAACATAGAGACAAATAGATAAGGTGTGTTGCTTGATTTTGGTATATCTATATATCTATATTGGTATTTGGGTTGTGACTATCAAACTCCTACCTTTGTGATTGAGTTTCTGACCAAAAAGTGAGTACAAGGCCATGTGTAAAGCAAACAAATCAAAGACAAGTGATTCGACCTCGTTTTTTGGGATTGTAAGTTCTACCACTCCAAACTCAAGAGGAAGCATGGTAGTACGATTTACATATAGTTTTAGAGTGTGATGGATATATAAGAATAGTGGATAAAAATAGCGACTTCCTTAATCTCTTTGTAAATCTTTACTTTAAACCTTAAAACAGTGTCAATAATGGCAAATAGGTATGTTTCTTGTCTTGGATTAAGAAATTATGTATTTGACTTTTATAACAAAGTGATTGTTCTAAGAGTATCTGACCTTATTCTACAAACGATTTTAGTTTTGGCTTTTAATTTGTGATGCGTAGGTGGCTAAAGTATGCTTTTAGACTCATAATTATGTGAAACATGTACCAATAGATTATTTTCTTGACTATATAGTAAGTAGTATTTTGTAGTGTTCTAAAAGGGGCGTCTAAATGCGATGCATGGCGGAAGCGCTTATTTAGCGGTCAATGGCAATCGTTGACCGTTAGGCACACATTATTATCTTTTTTGAAAAAAAATTACAATTATTTTAAGTTAAGATTTAAAGGCTAATTTACATTTGAAACTTATCTTTTTGTTGGAAACTTTTGAAAAAATGTAAATTACTATAAATCTATTTTAGATGTTTAGTAGGTATTATTTTTATTTATTAAATAATTTTATGACAAATTAAAATAATATTAAAAAGAAAACGCATTTTTACGCCCATGTCTTGTCTAAGCTCGTGTAGCTCATAGCTTGGTCTCCACACATAACCACGCATTACGCCTTTTAGAACACTGGTATTTTGCTCGTCCATTTTCTCTTGTTGGGCAGTTCCGTTTCTTTTTTATGGCCACATTCAGTAAAATGCTGAACATTCACTTTGAGAAACTAATCCTAGTAATGAATGACTCGTGATTGGAGTACTTCTCTTTTGAACCTTTTCAACTCACTATTGGGCTGCTTTTCTTTCTCTTGGTTTTTCAGAGGTTTGGTTGTCACGTTCTGCACAAATCAGTCCTACTTTCATTGGACATGGCACGTCAATTGGAATTGATACTGAAGTACCAAATTCAGTTGTTGGTGAAGGTTGTGTTATTGGATCAAATATTTCAATAGAGGGTAGAGGGTTGTTATATAATGGAACAATGTAACCATCGAAGATTGTAGTAAACTGAATATGCAATGGTTTGCGATAGGGTGATTATGAAGCCTGCTGGTAGTTCCCTATTCTTCGGGTGACTCATTTATTTCCTACAGTTCCTCAGCATATAGATTAATTGAACATTTGTGTGTTTGATTGCATGGTTCAATTCTGCATATTTTAAATCCTAAAACCAAAAGAAACATTTGTGTACGGGCATCCTTGTTGATCACATTCATCCTTCACATTGGCCTAACTTTTGACATAATGATGTCTTCTTAAAGTTTGCTTGTCTGATTTAAGATGTAAACTCAGCTTGTGCCTCTTGCTTTTATCCTGCAAACTCAAGGGTATCTTTACTTCAGTAACCTGTCAAACCAGATAGTAATGAGCAGCTTGAATATGCTGATAATGGAAGTGGCGCCACAGAAATTCCATGTAACTTCTGACGTGCATGTACATTATAATTCAAAAACGAGGGCGTAATGGTCCATTTGACCTCCAATGCATGTATATTGTAATTCAAAAACGAGGGCGTAATAATCCATTTGACCTCCCACAGTTAGATGGATATTTACAAGTTTCTAACTTGCGATTGGACAATGCAATGTTTTGCATGTTGTAACAAAACGTAAGTAGGTTGAAAATGCAAATTAATGGAAATTAATGAGGGCCAAATGGGGGGCTAATTGTAGTTCTATTATTTTGGGCTCCATTTTAATAGAAATTCGAAGGAAAATGAGTTTTAGATTTGTGATTTTTTAGAGAGAGCGTGGTTCAAAAATAAGAAATTTTTTTCGATTTAAATGTAATATTATTTTACGAGAGAATGTGTATATGAAAATGAGTTTTTAAAAAATGAGATTTTGGAAAAAAAAATGGGGGACCAAACGTAAACTAATGAGAAGCAAACCTCTGTTGAGGTCATTCAAACCAATTAACACGAGGCAATACTCAACTGGGCATCTCTAAAGGAAGAGGCAGACAATAAGCTTGAACAATGTCCCTCTTTTTACTTGTTCTCACTCCATACGTATTTGGTGCAGTGGTAGAACGAAGAAGAGGATCGACAGACTATCAACTTAATACAATTCCGGCTTCTTGGTAGCCGCGTTCTGCATACTGAAAGGCGATGGAAATGCTATCAATGTTATCTGTTAACCAAATGAGGTATAAGCTCTTTTTCATCAAGAACATGTTATGGTTCTTAAGCTTAAGTTCGTACCTGGGTAGAACTCACAAGCAAAAGCTGAAACGCAACAAAGACAGTAACAATTGGACAAAAACATGGGGTTCCCATCTTTCAAGGAGTATATAATTTAGAGTTTTGAGAATTCAAGAGAGAGTCTAACTAGAAGTATTGAAAATTCGACATTCTATGTTAACATAGGAACTTCTGATATTAAGACATTCTATGTTAACATAGGAACTTCTGATATTAAGCAACCAACGAAACATTTATAAGTAGTTAAACAATTTCCTCCACAGAGCAAGAAACATTCCAATCCCTACAGTCTTGGGTGATGTTACTACATGAAATTCTATTATTACATTTAAAAAGAAGTCGATAGTATGCCATCTTTTGTTTCACCCCTATAGTGTTTTCTGTGGAAGCGAGGTTTCTAAGCTGCTAAGAGGGTTCTTGATCAGGGGAAGGTGCACAGATTGTGAAGAGGAACAAGAAAAGTTGTGGCAGATAGAGATGAACATACCCTGCATTCCAGTAAAACTGAAAAAGTGTGAAGTAATGACTCAAAATTTAGGTAACATAAATAGCGATATAACAGGGTGATGTCTACCTAACTCATAAGCCATCTTGTATTCTTTTGCTTTCAGTCATGATCAACAGAGAATGTAAAAAGAAAACAAAATATTTAATTTTTATTGAATTCACATAGCACAGAGGTTCTTTTGGACATTTTCCATCATCTCCAAATGAGCTTTAACTTGATAAAAAGACAATGTTGATTTCAAGTTCTTAATGCAAAGAAAAAAGATTAATGTAGATGATATCAGAAAAAGAAAAATTAAAGAACACCTTCCCCACACGCGCCATCATCAGATATTGTTTTCTTTAATTACCATCAATTACTTGAGTTTTAAGGGTGCAGAGGTACTTCCAATTTGCATAGCTCATTCCTCTAAAGAAAACCCTCAATCCCTCGTCCCACCTGTACCTCCCTGTATAACTCGAGTGCCTCTTCCATGACTTGAGCCTGAGCCAACATTTGAGATCTCTTCTTTCCAGAAGGATGGGTGGAAAGATAATCCTTCATCGCAGAGTCACCAGAGATTCTTCCCAATTTCTCGTAGACTTGGGGAGCCAATCGAGGATCATACCCAGCAGAAGCCATGAGCATAAGTCCAATGTGATCTGCTTCCATCTCCATCCTGGTAGGGAATGGATAATTTTTTTGAGTGATGCCGAATGCAATTCGTGAAAAAATAAAACATTAAATCATCTGGGGATTATTTGCTCATCAAAACCAAAGTTACTGTACAGTAAATACACTCACAATTTGACGTGAAAACCAGGGAAAATGAACTTTCATAGAATCATTGCATGTGTTCTTGATTGCTAGATTTCTAGTTCCAATGCATTATAATATGTGATGTTCTGTCAGTTATTCACTTGCTACTAAAAAATTTAGTACACGGGTGAACCCTTTGGCACCATCTGTGATGAATTGTTAAAAAATTTTGAATTTGAATTTGAACAATAACTTAACCTCGTATTCTCTGTGACAATCAGCCAAAAAACCTAACACTCCTGGAACTATAAAAATGTTGTGCATCAATACTAAATGGACCACAACCTAAAGATGTATATGGTCAGAGCAACCTGGCAAGATTGGCAGTTACAAGAAAGCATGCCAGCTAAACTTCATTTTTTCGAAAGGCACAATTTCCAAGTTCAAACTCTTTGTATATAAGGGGCGGTGTAATATGCACACTTAAATGAAATTAAGGCAATAAACAATCTGAATTTAACACGGTACATAAATTTAAAAAATAATAATTACCCGTTGCTAACAAAGCACATGTGATATGGATTAATCGATAATCCTGTACTACCAAAAGCAACACAACAACAAGAGAAAAAATTGAAAGCAAGAACTCAAAAATTATAGCGGTTCACCGCCAAAGCGAGAGCTAGCCTATGTTCCACTTGAAGTTGAAGCAAAAGGATTACAATATGTTATGTGAACTCAGACCTCTCTGCTTTGTTCTCTCTACTCAACAAAAGAGGCTCAAACCTAATACCCTTTTCATAGGAGGAAATATTAGGACAACCTATTATATGTGTGAACTTCCCAAAGTACTCATATAATACTTGAAAATATTCCCCGGTCAGACAATAGTGTACCGTACAATTAGACTCCACTCATCCGACGACAAGATGAAGAGTTAATCCACAACGTTCTGGTGATATCAGATTCACTATTTCCTTGATCAACAAGGGCCTTTAGTCGGAAGGGTAAATCTAAGGTCAATGGAAAACATGTATATCTTGAAGGAAACAGATGAACAAAGAAATCAGCAGACATCTACATAAAATGTACTCAATATGAATTCTATAGCTCTCAAATGCATGGATAAGAGCCATTTCTTTAAGATTTTATATCCTAGAGTGGAAATGTGAGGAGAACAAGCAGACAGAAACAAATAGTGTTTTTGCTGCATAATGAACGGGATGACACTTATGCTGGTAAAAAGTAGAGAATTCTTAACTGAATACAAGATCATATATCCTGTCACTTAAACTAATCGATTGTAAGTTTATGGAGCAATCATACCCAAAGTAGAGCATATATGTCAAATTTGAAAATATGGGTCACTTACATATTCCTAAATCCATGAAACTAGAATGTGAAACAATCGTACATGTCACATCATTGTCTATTACACATAATACTCCCCTTAAATAACCATCATTTGCCAAATGCTGACCCCAAATGTTTGACATGGTAGATTGGATAACACAGGATAATTAAAGAAATTAAATCTTGTTCATTAATGTGTCTAATTCTGTCCAATACGGGCATAACAAACATACACTTGATGGGTAAGCCAAACATAGAACATGAAACAAAGCACATTGAGGAGAACATATACTAATTTTATTTCGCCTTCAAATTAGATTAAAACCCATATCGAAAAAGTAGAATACGTGAAGTATACCTCCGAGAAAAAGGAAGCCTTAGGAAGAGATGTGACATCGTGTTGACTAGATCAGGCATCACAAACTGATACAGAATTAACTGTAAAATGGTCAACCATAGGTTCTTTGAAATTTGTTCAGCCGAGTGCCTAGCCACAGCATGAGCAACCTATCACGTAAACAAACAAAATTAAAAACACAACTCCAATAGGCAATAACACAGTACCATAAATGATCACCTATAAATCCATCCAATACCTCGTGCGAGAGAATGGTTGCAATTTCATAATCTGATCTGAAATGATTAAGCAAACCGGTAAAAACGACAATCTTACCACCAGGCATACAAAAGGCATTAACTATAGGCTCATTAACCACAATAACCTCCCACTTCAAACCCTCCAAATGCCCACTCTCGGATTTCATCCCTTTCTTTTGACCTTCCTTCCTACTCTTCTGCACCCAATGATCATCAAGAATTTCATCGTCCTTGTGCCATTTCTCCTCCTTTAACCACTTCTCCTCATCAGTAATCTTGTCACCCAATCCCATCAAAGTCTCGTGCCCACTAGTCTCGTGAGGCAACCCAACACTATCTGGTGAGTAATTTACATCACTCCACACCTTCTCTTTCCTCAAACCTCTCTGTAAAGCCTCAATTATGTCATGCGCTATTGCTTGAACCCTAATGCTCTCTGGGTGCAGTGGGGGCAGGATTTTCCCCTTAAAACTTTGTTTCAACTGCTTAAATTGAGTCTCTCCCATCTCTTTTTCCAGATTTTTCGATAAAAGAACAAAATGGGTTCTTTTTGTGTAAGGTACAGTCTCCAAATTCCCAAAGTATATAGTAATAACAACCCCAGAGCCTACCAAAACCACAATAATCACGTTTCTGGGATTCTGAAACCACCTTTTGAATCCCCTTGGCTTAAAGTGATAAACCTTGTACCTATCCACATAGTAAAACCTCTTTGCTCCGTGAAGATAGGGGCTATTACATCGGATTGATTTAAAACCATTTTGTAAAGCAGAATTCCTAAAAATTGGTTGAGAAAATTCAGAAACTCTTGATTTAGTAAAGCTGTTCAAAGAATCAGTGTAGCAACCAGTTCTTAAACTCGATTCTTGAATGGGGTTTCTGCGTGTAGTAATATTTGAGGTGTAGCTACGAAAAGCATTAAAAGAGGATCTAAATGGTCTTCTGTACCATCCCATGATGTTAATCAATCAAAAACACGGTAATATGGTAAAATAACTGCAGTCGAATACGAATATAATAACATCAAGAAAACAGTTTTCTTCGAGAAAATTATCCGAATATGGAGAAAAAGAAAGGGAATTTTTCAGATTTGGGCTAAAGAATTTGAATGAAACGGCGGTGATCGGGGGGTGAGGAGTGTGTAGACGTGTCTGGAAGTAATCTAGCCAGGTGAGGGCGCCGGTGGAGCCTAAATTTGGAATTTGAGCAAAATGTAATTGTTTTCTGATTTCTTTATTTTTGGAAAAATGTAGTCATAATAATTTTATTGATTTAAAAAAAAAATTTATATAGTCCTAATGAGTCAATGACTACACTTCCCAACTTTTTTAGAGATGAGGTCGTGTCCCCAACTTACTGTGTGAATTTAAGTCTTCGCAAAATCACAATCGTCATTATTGACGATAAAATCGTACTAAATTTCATGTGATATTAAGTTGAAGAGGAAAAACCGTTGCATTTAAATCGTACTCAATTTTAATTTTCACGTTGATTATTTCAAACACGTGAAAATCAAAATTTACAAATTTAAATAGAAAGAAATATAGAACTTTACTTTTGAAAATTGAAGTCATGACCGCATTATATTAAAAGATAAGAGCTCAACCCTAATTTTCCCTTTTTAAATTCATGACTTATTTGTGATTCTTGCATTATTGATGATTTTTCTTATAAGTAATTATTTTCGTTTTCAATTACTTATTTATCAAGATTATTTTTTTTATTAATTAAATTAGCTTTCTGAAAAGCAAGTTGGGAACAAGTATTTAGCAAAAACAAGACACGTAAGCCCCATGGCAATAATTGCGAGTGACATATTTCACAATACAAGCTACAAAGTATCCAACAAAATAACATTTTGATTAGTACAATTACGACTCAAAAAACTTGTAAAGTTTGATGACAACTCATATACATTTTGAAAAACCAACTTGAAAAAATTTTCAATGAATTGAATAATATTTGAACAATTTCAATGGCAATTAAGATATTTGAGCTATATGAACGAGGCAAACTTGCTTTGTTAATAAGCAACAAGTGACTTGAGAATATCCGAGACAGAAGAAAAAGTTACATAACAATTTCATTTAAAATATATTTGGTACAATAAATTGGAAACGATTGAAGTCAAAAGTTTAAATTAAAAATAATAATAATAATACAAAATCAAGAAAACAATAAAAGACTGGGAAAAAAATCAGATTAAGCTAACAAAACCAAATATTTTTTTAAAATATAGTAACGTAACATATACTAAGAGAAATTCATTGTCCCAAAATTTCTATGCCGTTTTCGCATTCAAGTCTTGTGCGTGCAGCTGCCACTGCCTCTACCTCTGCAGGGGCCTCTCGAAAATCTATCATTTCTTTGATCAGAAAATCGCCCTCTCCCTCCTCTTCCTCCAGAGAACCTACCATCTCTCCGACCAGAAAATCCACCATCTTTTCTGGCAATGCTAAATAGAGCATTTTCACAGAAACAGAGAGTAATTAGATATGCTCAAGTGACCAACTTTTTCAGCTCTCATACTACATTCCTCATTTCCTCTCGTGAGAATCGTACAGTTAATATCCTAAGCCACAAGTAGTAAGATGCATTCTTTTTAGAATAATACTATCCAACACCACTCGTGTTGAACACCAGTCTAGGCGTCAACGTGTGTCAACGTGTGATACTTCTATTAAATAGGTCATAAATTCTCGTATTTAACTGAACTTATTATTTAATGCCACAAATACTGCCACATAAACTGGTGTTCAACACCTGCAATGCTAAATAGCATTATTCTTCTTTCTGCCCAGGCAAAAAAACGAGATAACATACCCCACACATAAATTCAAAACTGTTACAATGAAAATATTAGCAACCGAGCAGTAATGCATCTATACACACACACACACATATAAAAGGTCATGTAACAGAAACAAAATATACAGCTTATTAATTACGCAAACCCCTTCCTCCATCTTTTCTGGCAATGTGCGAAAATGGGACTTAAAAGAATGTATGACACCACATTCTATTCCATGAAGATTTCATATTTGGTTCACAAGACAGACACATTAGTAAACAGCATAGTCATTGTCACCTTCTGCACCTTTGACCTTTTGCAATGTTCAAACACAACAAAAAGATCAGTAGATGGATAAAATAGTTTAAAGCACTTACGATGGTGTGAAAACAGGCCTTCCACATCCAAGGAGAACTGTAACATAGTTCTCCATTGAAGTGAGCAGGGATCTACTCTTGATCTCAGTATAACCCTGCATAACAAACAGCATACCTGATAGTGTCAAACATAAAATCAAAAGGTGATTAGCATCAAAAACATACTTGAGCAGTAAGAACCTACAGCAGCATTGGCGAGAGCTTTTGCTAGAAGTTCTTCTGGAGCTAAATTAGAGGTGCTTAGTAGCTCTTCAACAGCAGCCATGAATACCGGAATTACACTACAAATTTTTAAGAATATATGAATACCTGGAGTCACAGCACCTACAAGCATATACAAGTAAAACATAAAACAAAAGCTCACCTATCGGAGATCTCGTTGATTTTTTTTGCTGCTTCTGCACTAGCAGCTTTAGCTATATCAGCTGGCTGCGGAGCAGATATATGCTCAAACTTCACCCCAGATTCTCTTTCTATCCTAGAAAAATTTGACTTCCTTGGATCATAGAGCATTACAGCAACACCAGTTTTCCCTGGGAGAAGCATTGAAACAGTTCTCGTAAGTTTGCAAGCTTCGAAACTACAATAGTCGGAAATAATTCAGCAACTCACCTGCTCTTCCCGTTCGTCCAGACCGGTGAATATATGCCTCTACATCACGTGGGGGTTCACACTGAACACAATTGATATTTTAGGTACATAGATTACTAACAGGATCTAGAGTACACAATACAAGCAGGATATGATGATAATCAAGAATAGCCAGTGGAACTACTAAAAGGGAACAAACCTGAATTATTAGTTGGACATCATCGATATCCAATCCACGTATCGCCACATTTGTGGCAACAAGAGTTGAAAATTTGCCCGACCTGAATCCAGAAAGTGTGACCTGCACACATACAGCACAATCTAACATCAACGTAGAATGAACTATTGGTGCACATTGAAGATTTTTTCTGAGTGTATATATCTTCATCCCCAATGGAGAGGTAGAAGCAAGATAGACCTAAGAACATCACTCTGATGAAAATTTTAATGTTCAACCGAAAAACTAGAACAGTGTCAACTAGACCCAGCGCCACGATTTGTACTTGCGTTAGGGAGAACTATAATGGATGGTACATTCTACAACCTTTCTTCTTTCTCAAGGAGAAAACCCTCATAAAATTAATAATATAGATGGATGGCCTAAAAGATATTAAATCAAAATGTTACCTCTCGTGTAGCCTGTTGTATGTCCCCGTGCAGCGCACGTGCTCCAGGCAACAAGCCTGCAAGTGTAGAAGCAGAGTCCTTTGTCTCAGTGAAGACTATGGTGCGCCCACCACTGAATAGAACAATTCCATGGAAACAAATGAATGGGTTGTAGCATGAACTAACATGCCTGAAAATCGTAACCAAAGACCAGTTAGGCTAGAAATAACCAACCTACTATAGCAGCGGATGATATCCGGAATAAGCTGGGATCTGGCTGAACTAGAGCAAGGAAGAACAATATGCCTCACGTTGGTGCTAGCCTTCATCTTCTCATTGCCAACAAGATCAGCCTGTTTCTTATCCTTTTTGAAAAACTTGGATGAAATCTGACAGCACAAAGTACAGATCTCAATCTAAAAAAAAAAAAAAAAAAGTCGCGCTA
>CAIGRP010026853.1:0-21772 GCA_903798385.1 Fraxinus cuspidata | reverse complement strand
GAGCATTCAAATGAGATATTTTTTAGCAAAATTATATTGATTTCTCATTTTATTTATTCTTATCAAATCATTTAACTTTATAAAAATTTTGATCAAATTAACTTTTGAGAATCTACTCATCAAAATTTTTCATTTGAAAAATATTTTTTGAAACTTACATTTTTACATTCATTTAAATTTATTTCTTTATACCAAAAACTTTGATTGAATCAAACTTTTTGAATCATTNATTTATCTTTGAAAAACTTTTGATCAAATTAACTTTTGAAAATCTACTCATCAAAGTTTTTCATTTGAAAAATATTCTTTGAGCTTACATTTTTACATTCATTTAAATTTATTTCTTCATACCAAAAACTTTGATTGTTGGATCAAAATTCTTGAATCATTTCTCTTTGTGCTTAATTTATCTATATCAATTTTAAACAGAGATATATTTTTGAAGAAGATATTTTGCACTTGCATTGCATAAACTCTTCTTCTTCTTCTTCTTCTTCTTCTTCTTCTTATTGAAACTTTGATTGATTAAATTAAACTTGTAAAATCATCATATTCATCAAAGTTTCTCATTTCTCTCTTAGTACTTAATTTATTACAGTCATCCATTAAAAGAGAGAATTTCTTGAGAAGATTGTTGAACCTACATTGTATTTATTTCTTCATCTTCTCATTGAAACACTTTGATTGATTGAATCTAAGTTTTGACTATCATATTCAACAAAAAATTTCATCTAACACTTGAGTTATTATTTATTACTATTCATTAAAGTGTTAGCCTCTCTTAGTACTTAATTTATTTGTATTATTTATTAAGAGAGGAATTTCATTGTAAAATCACTTTGATATAGTGTAGGTCGTGTTGAGATCCCGTAAAGCTCAACATTGTATAAGGATCGGTGCTCCTTGTTTGTAAGTCACCGGAAGCGTTGTAAAGGGTTGAATTGCACCATAAGTCAATCAATATAGTGAAAGAGGCCTTGCTCGTGATGAATAGCTTGGTAACGGGGGACGTAGATAGTGTTTGGGATCGAACCTCCATAACAACATCGTTTGCATCCTCTCTCCCTTTTACTTATCGCTTTTATATTTATTCTTACTATTTGAATTAATCTATTTAGTCTTTACTTGCTTGAATTTAGATTAATTCTTCGAAAAAATTTTAAAAGCAAATTCACCACCCTCTTGGTTAGCTATTCTTGGACTTTCATCCCTGTCATTTTTGCATATCCCGGCATCATCGATGTTGTGAGTCGCTGCATGGCCTTCGATGATCTGTCATTTCCCAAATCCTGGTATTATCGACGCTATGAGTCATAGCGCTGTCGGAAGTGCACAACCTTCTGTTTCTCCGTTCCTCATCATTTTTGTTTCTCTTAATTTGTTTGGTGTGGTGTTGATGGTTGATGTAAAGATGGTAGATTTGAGGTGATGATGGCATCGGCGGAGGAGACGACTACAGGTTTGGGAATTTTTTTGTAGGTGTAGTGGTTGTGCGAGGTGGTGCCAATGGTGGTAGTGTCGGCGATGTGGTGGTGTCAACGGACAACTAGAGAGAATGTGGGATAGAGAGAGAAAATGGAGATGATGAAAATGATTAAGGTTTTGGTGTGTGTAGTTGGGTAGGATGAATATATATATCTAATTTTGTAATATAATTATTAATATTTCAAAATTTTTATTATCATCTGATTTTTGAACTAAAAACTTTTAAATCTTAATTTGGAGATGTGAAGTTTTAAATTTTGGTGGGCTGTAATTTTCACAAATTTTAATGAAAATTACATAAAACCAGATTGTTTAAGTTACCATTTCGAAAATCAAATTTAAAATTTGTTTCTTCAAAAATTAGATAATAATTCAATGTTAATAATAATATTATAAAATTAAATTAATCTATATACACACCCTACCTCTATCTACCCCATCACATTCTATTCTCAAACCCTAAATCTTTCCTCATTCTTCTCTCCCTCTCTTCTCTCTCCCTTTTCTATATTGCCGCTTTCTCTCACGATGTAACACTGCTAATCTAAAAATGGTGGTGGTTTTAAAAAAAGGTAGCGGTGCTTTTAGAAAACGGCAACAGCGCTTTCAGATCTGAAAATGCAGCGTCGATTTTAAAATGGAAGCATCGCTTTCAGATCCAACAACACTGATCTAAGTGTTGTAACAACGTTAACAGTGTCATTGTGAAGCGTTGATCTACACGCCGCTGTGCGGTGTTCGTCGCGACAATCACCATGGTTTTGGGGTTGGTCGATCTGAAAATGGAACGGTACTAATTTGAGTGCCGCAACGGGTGTTGGTACTATGGGGACAACGATGGTGGTGATGTCGATGATGTTAGTGTGGTCATGGGGATACTGGTGGTCATGGTCGTGGCGATGGTTGGGTGGAATGGGGTGGGGGAGTTTATGACCAATTATTTGGTTGATTGTAACTAAAAAATAATATGTGGCCTAATAATGTAATCGTGACTCACAATTTATTAAGTTGTGATTGAAAAATAACTTATGACTAATTAATTTGTAATCGTAAAATAAGTTGTGACTTATAAAATTTGTGATTCGTGATCAATAACTTGTGACCAATAAATAATTTGACCTAAAAATTTAAGCCGTGACTAATAAAATTCTTGATTTGTGACTAATAAATAAATTGTGACCCATAAATTTTTTTAAAAATTTATGACCAATGAGTAAATTATGGCTTACAAAATTTTTGATTTATGACCGTGTAATAATTTGTGACCTATAAAATTTTTGATTCGTAACTGAGAAATAATTTGTGACCAAATAGTGTATAATTGTTACCTTAATATATTTAATTAATAAAATATATTTCTAATTATTTTATAAATAAAATTTTCTTAGTAAGGCGTCATACTTAATCTCTTAGATATGAAATTCTTCCTTCATTTTGTAAGTTCCAAACTTCCAGTATTCTCGAATAATATTATATTAGTAAGGAAGATTCACAATCTAGGTATATATTCTAGAAGAATATTGCATATTCTTCTTTGAAAAAGCACAATTTTAATAACTTAAAATATGATAATTCTAAAACAATATTACATGATCTAATATTCTAAAGTGATATATGTGCAAACGCTGCCTATATTGTTATTAGGAAGAAGAATAAACAGAGTAGCCAATTTCTAAGAGTATTTTGGTATTCTTAGTATTGTAATTCATTGTGGAAGACATCTTACCTTTTATTTTTTAGCATTTTCACCCTTATTTTCACTTTTCATTACACAAAAGGTCATTTTCATCTATTTTCTCAATTTGAAATTATGAAATGACGAATATACCCCTCTCTTTAAATAAAATAAAAGAAAAAGAAAAAACTAATTACAACCACAATCCCAAACTTTCTTAAAAAGTGCAAATAAGTCACAAATAAATTGTTAAAAGAGTAATTAGTACATAATATCCCTACTTTTCACCATTATTGCGAAAAACGTTCATACCTTTCATTTTTTTGACATTATTACCATTAATTAATAATTACACATTTGATTGTGCAAACTATCATTTCTATCAATTTTCATCAAATTTCTTAAAAAATGGTTGTGAAATAACGAATATACCATCATATTTAAATAAAAAGCTAAAGAAATAATTGCAATCATAGTTTCAATTTTTTTTAAAAAGTACAAACAAGTCCCCAAAAATTATTAAAAGTTTTTTTTTAATTAAAAAAAAGTGCAAACGAGTCCTAATTAAATTTATTTAAAAATTAAAAAAATACAAACAAGTCCTAAATAAATTATTAAAGAATTAGAAATTTTAAAAATATTTTTTAATTTAAATATGAGGGTATATTCATCATTTCACAACGTTTTATTGAAAAATTGGATATAAATAATGGTTTGCGCAATCAAATGTGTAATTACGAGTGAAAATACAAAAAAAAATGAAAGGTATAGATGCTTTCGCAATAACGATGAAAGATTTGGACATTATGCACTAATTACCCTTTTAATAATTTATTTGTAAAATATTTTTCGTTTTTTTTTTAAATTGGGATCGTGGTTGCAATTAATTTTTTCTTTTTCTTTTATTTAAATAGGGGTATATTCATCATTTCATAATTTTTAATTAAGAAAATATGTGAAAATGACCGTTTACGCAATGAAAGATGGAAATAAGAGTGAAAATGTCAAAAAATGAAAACGTTATGTGCTAATTAACCTTATTGTTATATATAAAGGTTCTACATCAAGTGACTTTTCTACTTATTCTAGATGAGTATATTTTATTCAAAATGTAACTCTTACTAAAATCATATATATAAAGGTTATTTATATAATAAAAAATATACTTCAGTTTTGACTCTCTTAATTCTTTCTCTTTTTTTTTTTTTATTATTAACAAGTTCTACATTATAAATTATTAGGAATTTAAAATTAAAATCAATTTTTTTTGTATATCTTAACTTATTAAATTTAATGAATATAATGTGTTATTAATTGAAATTAAACAAGTTATTTATTGTATCACAAAGAGAACATTTTATTATTATTATTTTTTTAAATATTGTGTCCAAACTACAATTTTTGTAGGGTTGTATTTTTTAAAATTTGTATGGAGAGATGCTTCGGGTGCAAACTGAACGCGAAAACAAGAAAATGTTGCCAGGATTAAAATGAAAAAAGAGTTCATATATTGAAATGCTTTAAGTGAAGATATTGTTATGTCATTTATAAAATCTAATTATTTTTTTTTTATATTGAAGTCCATAACATGTATTTATGAATTTTTTTTTGACTTTTGATGATACTTTGTACATATTGAATATGAATTTTTGAAAAAATAAAATAAAATAATTTATGAGATCGAAATCTATTCAAATCCTTCCAATTATGGAAACCTTATAAATCCAAGTTAATGAAGACGCCTCAAACTTAAAAGAATCTATTGGAATCCATGTTAGGGACTCCAATATCTAATGGAATAATCTAATATCTAACTCGGATAGATTTATATGGATTTTTAAAATCTGTCAATCTAAATTTAAGACGACAACCACATATAGATTTCGATACATGTTCATTTTTTTATCCTTTGAGGGCTTGAATATGCACTTGACAATTTACAGGTGGTACTGTTAGATGAGCTGTTACTTGGGCGTTCATGCAGAGAGAATATGGTGGTGGAGTTGGAGCACCCGATGTTATGTTGATATTATTCAAGATGATATTAGTGCAAGGAACGGTATTGCTGCAACTGAAGTTGATACTAGCATTCTTGCAAATGGTTGTTCCTTGGATTCTAGTGTATGTCACGTCACTAACGTTGACAGCTGATGCGGCATTCTGTCAACAAAGTTATAAATCAAAATGAACACTAAGCATGATTGTTGCTCAAAGGATTTTGCCATAAATATTCAATTACAGAATGTCATGTGGCATTCTGTCAACGTGAATAGCAAGATATACACCAAGCATGGTTGTTACTCAAAGGATTTTGCCACTTGTACATTATTTTTTAACATATTTGTTGATAGATGGTGTGTAGGCAAAATTCCATTGGCCGCAAAACCAGCTTTTTGTTCAAATTGTCAATGACACAATGCCACATGGCATTCTATCAACAAATGTGTACGCCAAGATGTATACTAAGCAAGATTGTTGCTCAAATACAATACCTCACCTCCCATTCCAAAAGAAAAGAAAATCACTGTAAATGCTTGGGTGAAGTTGCTTACTTTGGTGGGCTGGCATACTCTGCCATTGCAATAAAACTGGTTTATGATAATAGGGTTATCAGCAGCTATTAATGTTATGTCTGAGAAGCTTATGTCCCTTGCAAATCCAGAGCCTCCCTACATAAGAAGAAAAAAAAAACACGATAAAATGCTTTACTTGGAAAAATGTTAATTGTATTTGACTCCATTTCATAATTTCCTCAGCACTTGTCAGTTCTAACCTGCCACGTTTTGATTCTTACTCCATTTTGAGTTCCCTTAAAACTACAATTGTTTACATGTATTCCTTGTACTTCATCATGTGCTCCATTTAGTCCTAAACTTCCAACACTGCCAAAAGAGAGTATAGTCGAATAGATTCAAAATTTCATCACTCTAGAGTTTTACGAGTAATGAAACACAAAATATATTTCATCAAGTTATAATATTGAATGGTTGGAAACAAACCTTATTCCATGTCCAGGACCGCAAGCAACTTGGGTTATGTTAACATTCGAAGTACCCCCATTGATGGCGATACAGTCATCCCCTTTTCCCAATACAAATAAGATAATTTAGAAATAAATATTAACAAAAAATCAATGTAGAAGAGAAAAAAAAAAAAACAAAAATAGTAAGACAGAAAAATGCACATGGAATAAAATTTTACCAGTTTCCATTGTGCAGTTACGTATCTGAATGCTGGTGGAAGAGCCTATATCAATTCCATCAGTGTTGGGACTTTTTTCAGGGGCAATGATATGAAGTTTTTCAATTGTTACTCCGTTGCATCCATTTATTGAAACATGATTCTTCTGGCTGTTTATATGTTTCAGTCCACTCACATAAAGATTGTTACAATTAGAAAATCTTAGTGCCTGAAATAAATTGAACAATGTGCATTACATATAATTTCTCAATATTAATCTAATAATAATCATAATAAATAAATAAATAAATAAACACACACACACACTTTTTAAACGTAGGTTTTATTTAGACAAAGATTTGATAAGTTTAGATTACTTACCGTAGGTCTGTCAAATTGAATTGCCTGAAATAAATTGAACCATGTACATTATATATAAGTTCTAAATATTAATAAAATCTATTTATTTTTATTTTTTAAAATAAAGATTTGATGACTTACAGTGGGTTTTTCGGTATCAACACTTCCCTGAAACAAGGAAATTGAAGCAAGTAAAATTGGTGAATAAAGTTAAGTGTACAACATATGTTGACAATAACGGTTGACAATTACGTGTTGTCAAAATTTTAGCATGTGATATAGAAAATTATTTTTTAAAATGGATGAATATGATGATGTCAAATATGATGTTGTCAACAAATATTATCAAACAATGTTATACATGTAGCATAATTCAAAATGGGTATCTAAAAAATCAATAAATGTTAAATTTACCCTACATTATTAATTACAAGTGAAGAACACGTTAAATATATGCGACTCAAAAAAAAAAAAGTGCTGTTTCGTTTTTGAATGTTATGTAACTTATAAATTAAATTCAACTAGTAAAATATACTTAAATCTAATAGCTTAATTATTAATTTAAACCTTTTACCAATTTGAATTTATAATTATCTCAGTAACAACTTTTAAAATGTTAATGCTTATTTGTTCTTTGCAGTAAAAATACTTGATTTTATTATTTAAAATCAATGAATCCTCTAAGGGATAAAACTTAATTTTTATACGTTTGCTGTGAAAATAAATATAATTATCGAGTGAAAACGTAAACAATATCGGTAAGAAAATGGGGTAACAAAAGTATATATGAAATCAACTCACAGAAGGCGGCCACCAAGTAGAACCTTGACCATCAATAGCTCCTAATTCATTCCCAACAACATTGAGACTGTTGACGTGGTTAAAACACAGCCAGTAATCAAGGGTTTTGCTTGTCCATGCTGATTTTGAAGGGGCAGTAATAGTTCCCAATATCTGCCACAAACATTTTCAGGATATTTTTTGAAAATTGTAAAGAAAACATTTTGGATAAAAAAAATAAATAGTGATCCTTATGTCTTGATAAGTAGTTAATATTTAAGTACATTGGAGATTTTAGACAATAAGTCAGAGCATCTACAAGAGACTCTTTAAACATGAAATACTCTCTATTTTAAAAAGTCCATTTAAAATCATACTCCAAATGACTTTTTCAATTAACATTCTAATTTAGATAGTGAGTTTGTCTCTCCAAATTTGAAGAGACAAACTCACTCTCTATAATTAAATGCATTCAAAGTATTTCAACTTTCAATGTAGGTAAACAATAAAATAATCTAAAGAAAAGCTAGTTAAAATAAAAATAAAGAAAAATAATAAATATTTTTTGGGAATAGTAAAATCAACTGTTAAATATAAAGATCTTGTTGGAGTACTTCAAAGTTTTAACTCTCTAAATTTATAGATACTCTCCACTTGATAGAATATGCTCTTTAAAAATAGAGAGTCTCTTAGAGATGCTCCTATTGACTAGGAGGAATAGTCTAATTTTTCTTGTTGGAATTTTCAATCACATTCACAATTATAGTCTAATTTGGATGTGTTTCTTAGACTACTACTGAATAAAGAATTTTACATAAAGAGGAATAGCATCTTGTTTCTCTAGTGTATAATTTATGTATATATGAATGTCCCATGAAATAGAAATTAATGCAACTAAAATATTAGGTTTACAATTTTATGAGGAATGAATTCATGCACATTGGAGTAGTAGTTTTCTTAATTACTAGAATAATTATCTCATCATTTTTTTTCCATATTTTCTGACACCATATAGAATTCGGTTTTATTACCTCAAATGTTATTGATGAGGAGTTACATGGCCCCCCAAACATGATTTGATTCACCAAATAAGTCTTCCCTTGTGGTGCGGTAATCTTAGCGCTGCTTGTCCCTTGGTTGCAAGCTGCTTGCCATGTCGCCATGAAAGCCTAAAATTTATTTGACGAAAATGTAAGCTTAATGGGAAAAAAAAGGTTGCAATATCAAATGTTATCTTGGTTAGCTTTTATCCAAACATTCCGTAGAATCTAGTTCTTTTACCTAGATTTAATAGGACTCAATAGTCTTTATCCATATTTAATGTACAATTGTAAGACTCACTACTTTTAAACACTTAACAACAATAGCAAACAAGCAATTCTATGTTTGAAACTAAAGAGTTACTTTGGTATCATCCGCTTTTCCATTTCCGACCGCTCCAAATTTTGTGACATCCAATGTGGGTGGTGCAGAAACCAAAGCACAGCTAGTTAAACTTCCTCCATTTACTACGGTTGATGCCAAAAAACCCCAGTACAAAATCAAAATACATGCAAAAATCTCCTGAAAATATTTTTTGAAAATCAATATCAATAGAGAAAAAGACATACCCTCCCTAAAAAAGTAGTAAAATAAATACATTAAAGAAAAAGAAGACTTTCCATAGTTTAGATTAATGAAATAATCATTGCTATTTCATTGACACCAGAAACTGAAATTGCATACCATCTTTGGAATAAAACTATCAAATAAATTGAATATAGGAACTAAAATGCATTGGTAAAAAGGACCTAGCAATTGCCAAATATATAGCAAAGAGTCTTAGAAAATATAATCTACGTACCCAGTTGTGATACTTAAAAATTTCATAGTCACAAAAACAAATTTAGAAAAAAAATTAATGTATTTATGAATTGTCATTATTCACAATTAAAACATTACCATTTACATCAAAAATTAGAGATGGCAATGAGTAGGACGGCAATACCCTTCCCCATCCCCTTCTCATTGGGAATTTTTGGGAGGTGGGACCATCTGCTGCCCCATTTATTTATTTATTAATATTATTTTTTACTTTTCTAAATGTGATTAAATTGAAAAATAAAACTAAAACAACAATAAAAATTTATGGGCAGTTCAAGAAATTTGTGGCGAAGATGATTTTTTTTTTTTTTGTTTCTTCGCCATTTACCTAAACTGGAAGGTTGTTGATGGAGAAATTTTACATCAATATTAAAAACGTTCTTCCATGCATTAATATATTGGTAGGTTAAAAAGGGTAGATTAACTATTCACAGGCCTTCTATTTTCATCTAATTACAAAATTTCTACTATATGTTCTTGTATTACTTCTAATTACAAAGAATTTTACTTCTCTATCTTATGTAAATGCATGTGTAAATTGTAATACAATCAAGCCTGAAATATCGAAGTTCGACCCAACTAACACCTAGAGGAGGTTGAATACATGTTTTATGGGAAATTTAAATTTACCAATATTCAAAGCAACAAGTCACTATAAATATTTAATTCACATGAATTCACATGCAAATCTAACTTAGATGTTGAATTACCGCAATCTCTAATATGCATAAAGTAAATAGCACCAATAATTGATGACGGAGAAAAACCTCTTGCGGGATCAAAAACCCTAAGCCTAAGCCAATATAATTCACTATAAACAAATTAAATTACAGTGCGGTCTAAACTCGACTAACTACTAGTATTTTGTGACCTCTTATAAACACCAGGGCACTCCAGGACTGTGAGCTCCTGTACTAGCTCCTGGCCTTTGAAATCTTCTGTAGATCACTAAGAGCTCCTCGTCCTCCTACAATCGGAACTCGAGTCACCTTTTTTATTCTTCTGCACTCTAATAGATATTTAGGAAGTGGGTGGTTTGTTGTTTTGTGAATACGAATTTGATATTTTTAATGTGTGGTTGATTGATTTCAATGTAGGGAATTAATGTAGGATATCTAACAAATGAATTCTAATAAGAATATAATAATCAACCTCACTTATGGACGAAATATAACTTGGGTATATATAATAGAAGGTGCTTGGGGTTGTTTAGGACTCAAAAACTGTTTAAAATGCGATCTAAAGTTTTCCAGGAAAAAGCGGAGCTCGAGCGAAACTCAATGCCAAGGGAGCTTCGGGCCGACGCTCGAGCGGAACACTGGCATTAGGCGAGCGTCGGGCTGATTGTTTTGGACATTCATGCATGATCTTGGTAATGCATCGACTTATCTTCTTATTCCATATTCGAACTCAAAGACTCCTAATTGACTAATACAACCTCTCAATTGACTCTTTGACTTTTATAAATCTAATTTTGTCTAAAGATCTGCCAATTACAATGAAACGTAACAAAATCTCCTTTTGGCATTCTCTGCAAAACTAAGTATTTAAGTCAAAGTAAAAAAATAAAAATAAAATATATGTGTACCCAAAACCAACTCACTGAATTGATGTTTGTTTTCTTCTTCAAACCTCTTTCTTGGAATGAAATATAGCAATTGAGATATAATATAATAATCATGCTAGATAAATTGAGATGTAATATCAATTTCAATAAAAACATCAACAATAACATTAATATCACAAAATATCAAAACTCAAAATAGCTAAACATCTAAAAATACATCCACAAATGTAACTTCTCCACAAAATGATCTATAATACGACCCTTTTTGTCACAGTTGACAAATGGGCCTATCATTTAATTTGACTCCTAATCGGACTCATAGCCATCAGCCCAATGTAAACAATAGTAATTGGATACTTCAATGAAAAACTAACTAAAGACCCGTGCAAATAGCATCCTTTTTTAATTTTTTCAAATTTTGACCCCTTTTCATGATTTTTTAAATGTAACACCCTTTTTCATATGATAACTTGAAAATGAAATTGATCACTTACACAAGAAAAATCAAAACATAGTGAACTTTTCCCACAAACTGATTTTAACATACATTGAGTAAATTGTATAAGTAACCCAATATATCTAATGTGCCACTTCAAACTTGTTAGCAAGAATCAAAACCTAATTTTGTGAGAAATAACATACTAAATAAATCTCTCGAAGTATGAATAAATTCCTTATGTTATAAAAGTCAAACCCAGTGATATTAGGACCCATTTAAGAAAAAGTTTTTAGATTTTTTACTTGAATTTTTGTTATTATTTTTCTCTTCCACTAACTATCGGCACATAAATTTTTATTTTTCTTTTCTCATCTTATGTGTAAACTCAACTTCATAGAGCTTTCTTAATAACCCCGGTAACAAGTTATGGGCCGATAACTCTAAGTTAGATGACCATAGGGTGCTAGGTTTTGAGAAACCGTTAAAGATTTGATTTCCCGAGTGATCAAGGCTTCGAAGATGAGTAAAAGATGTAACAATCTTTTCTTTCTTTTATTTTTAGCAAGATTTTTGAAAGTAACAATTCCATTTAGTTTGTTTCGAAAAATTCAGTCTTGTGTTAGAATCCTTCTTCCATGGTCTTCGAAGCCTACTTGCCAAAGCGCTAAATCAAGTGATTTCTCTTGTAGGAGATTGTAGCTAGCTTTTTTGGTACTTTATTCATAAAGAATGAATCTTTTGAAGTTCACTTCCTTGACTCCTCATCAGGATGACCTAATAGTCCACTACCCATCAATCACCCCCACTAAGTATTGTACCGATAATAGAACAATTTTTTTTAGCGAATGCACTAAATCTTAGGTCAGCTAGTTAAAAGTCAATCCGTATTTTAACTCCTAGTACTCTCTAACCCTGACTGTAAACACCAAAGCACTCCTGGACTACGTGCTCTTGCACTAGCTCCTGACTTCTGGAATTGTCTATCTCCTATAGATCATCGAGAAACCCCCGTTCTCCTCCAATCGAAACTCCGGTCACCTTCTTGAATCTTCAACACTCTCTGATAGATATTCAGGAATCGGGTGGTTTAGTGTTTTGAGAGTATGAGTTTGATGTTTTCAATGTGTGGTTGATTGATCTCAATGTAGGGAATTGATTTACGATCTCCAACAAATGAATTCTAAGAAGAATATAATGATCAACCACATCTATAGACAAAATATAACTTGGCTGTATATAGTAGAAGGTGTTAAAGACTTAAAAAATTGTTTAAAATGCAATCTATTATTTTTCCTAGAAAAGCTTGTGCTCAAGTGAAACCCCGTTCTAGAGTTAACCATGTCATCCAAATTCGCATAGAAATCTTCGAATGATTTATCATCCTTCATTCTTATTTCTTCAAACCTAGTGATCAATATCTGCAATTTGGAGTTCTTAACAATCTTGGTTCCCTCATGCGTGGTCTCTAAAATATCTTATACCTCTTTGGAAGTCTTACACATAGATACTTTCCTAAACTCTTGGTGGGACACAGCCATAAATAGGGCATGGAACCCTTTAGTAGGGATAACTATACCTGCAAAAAATGTATCTGGGACAGTCCATCTCTTTCTACGCATACCCAAATTCTATCATCCGTAGACTTTATGAAATATCTCATTCCCATTTTCCAGTAAGATTAATTGCTTCCATCAAAATATGGAGTTACGTTTAATGATTAACTCATATAGATAAAGTGGGGTGAATAGGTAATTTATGTGAATTTAAATTCACAAATATTTTAAGTAACAAGTCACTATAAATATTTAGTCCAGACGAATTAACAAGACCTAGATGTAGAATTACTGCAATTTGTAATTTGTATAAAGTAAATAACACCAATAATTGACGATGGAGAAAAATTCCTTGCGGGATAAAAAACTTCGAGCCCAACTCAGTAAAATCCGCTATAGACAAATTGACTTATAGTACGATCCAAACTCGACTAACTCTTAGTACTCTCTGGCCTCCTGACTATAAACACCAAGACACTCATGGACTGTGTGCTGTTGCACCAACTCCTAACTTCTTGAATCGGCTATCTCCTGTAGATCATCGAGAACTCCTCGTTCTCCTCCAATCGAAACTCTGGTCACATTCATAAATCTTCAGCACTCTCTGATAGATATTTAGGAAGTGGGTGGTTTTGTATTTTGAGAATATGAGTTATGTGTTTTCAATGTGTGGTCTATTGACCTCAATGTACTAAATTTATGTAAGATCTCCAAAAGATTGAATTCTAAGAAGAATATAATGATCAACCGCACCTATGGATGAAATATAACTTGGGTATATATAGTAAAAGGTGTTTAGGATTGCTTAGGACTCAAAAAGTTGTTTAAAACGTGATCAATGGTTTTCCCGAAAAAAGTTGACACTCGAGCGAAACCCTGACGCCAAGAGAACGCCAAGCTAATGCTCGAACCTAAAGACTCCTAATTGACCCATACAACCTCCTAATTGACATTTTCACTTTTATAACTTTTTTATAACTTTAATTTTGTCTAAAGAGTTTCCAATTACAATAAAACCTAATTAAGCATATAAAAGTCAATTTATTAAAATCTATATATAAGAATAATCATATCACATTTATAAATTCTTAGTATCTATAAATTTTTAATATGAATATGATAGATAAATATAATAATGAAGATATTATGGTTATTTTTCATAAATCGATTACCTAATCAACAAGATTGTTGCCATTTATCCCACAAAGATAGACCTCAATATGATGTGGTATTTATATGATAAAGGAACTCATATCTATATATTTAATTTGTCTTTTCATTTCATATATATACCTGCCACATAACATTACAATCATCACCTATGTGGATAAACAGCTACATTAATCATTAATAACATATAAAGTGACATATATTGGTTAGAATTAGGGTGTGACCCAAACTCTACTTTGAAGATAATTGAGAATCCCATTGGCGTGCATCCAGCAGGAATTGAACCTAATTATAATTGAAGTCAACTTAAGAATAAATATTTATGGAATGCTATTTTAATCCCATTCGAAATCTATTTGGCAAATCCTAGTGAAATTCTATTTGGAAACTCAATTGGGAGTTAGAAATTTGTGTTGAATTTGAAAAGATCAAGATATGGACAAGGGAGTTTTTAGGGAGCAAAGGAGTCGAGAAAATTGAATTCAACTCAAGGCAGAGTGCCCCAACACCAATAGGCAACGCCCCAGGCAGCAAGATTACCGCCCTCCACAATGCCAAGAGGCAATGCCCCAGGACCACCTAATTTCTCAAATCTTCCTATTGAAATTAAATTCCTAGACATTTCAGGAATATATCTAATATTTTTTAATGTATACACAAAACCAATGTCAAACTTTAAGGTAATATCACCAATCCCAGTAACAGTATAAGCAGAATTGTCATTTAGGACAACATGCCCACCATTTAATTCATGCAAGTTTTCAAGCCAATCTTTTTGTGGTGTCACTTGAAAAGATGCACCAGAATCAAGTATCAACTCATGCAAATGAGAATTGACAGATTAAGTTCAATAGGATAAGCAATAGAACTTGTAATCATATATACTTCACCATCATCAACATTGGAATTGGAAGACAACACATTTACTTCATCTCCCTCTTTACCCTTTAGCTTACACTTCTTTTTATAGCATTTTTTTATAAAATGTCAAGTGCTCCCGCAGCCATAGTATTTCTTAACCTTGGTCATAGATTTCTATCTA
The DNA here is from genome assembly GCA_903798385.1 of Fraxinus cuspidata. Classification (NCBI taxonomy): domain Eukaryota; kingdom Viridiplantae; phylum Streptophyta; class Magnoliopsida; order Lamiales; family Oleaceae; genus Fraxinus; species Fraxinus cuspidata. Next base: position 6,658 of record CAIGRP010026853.1, on the reverse strand, counting down.
TACATACCATTGTCCTTCTTTTTACCTCCACTACTATTTGACTCGCAACCACTTTGGAAATCGTTATGACTGTTTTGCCTAAACTGAGTTCTACCCCCTCACCATGTGAATCTCACCGTCTTTCTTATCATGTTTTTCAACTTTGATCTTCATCTCCTTACTTCTAAGTGAGTCGATAACAATTTCAGACATCAAAGTGTCCTTACCGTACTTAATCGCATTCTGAACTTCCTTATAATTGTCAGTTATAAAGTTAAGCAAAGATTATAGCCTTGTAGAACATTATATTGAACAATTTTGTTAACTGCATCTAAATTGTCATCAAAACCCTTTGAAGGGTCCATTTTAAAACTTAAAAAATGCTCACGTATGTAAAACTTGTTCGGAATATATTTGAGCAAATATAAGTCTTCCAATTTTTTTCCAAAATTCTTAGTGACTTTCAATTTATCCACTTTTATCAAAACAAAGGTAGATAAGTGTAAAATGATCGAAGTGTAAGTAAGCTCACCGGTTTCTTCTTTTTGTTCTTTTGAAAAATTGGTACATAAATTGCCAAGAATGACTTTTGAAACCTGTTCTTGAACTAAAATACCTCTAATTTTGTAACGCTTCAACCTGCATGGACCGAAACATTACTAGAATAATTGTACCTTAGTTGTATACTTAGTAATTAACTATACTTTTAGCGGAAAGCATAAAGATTTAATTTAAGAATTATTTTATTTTATTTTTTCCAAATAATATTTTATTTTCATCCATATTACCTATTTTATTACAGACAATGGCATGCATGTGTTTACCAAATAAATAGAAGGATTTAAATAAATTTTCCATGTATGTACATCTTTAAACAATAACTATAACCAAACTGTTTTCTTTTTCTATTTTGTAGGCAAGTGCCAAAATAAATTCGTTTGCATAACTATCGACTCTAAAACTTCAAAATATTTAATGCAAAGTAGAAAACTCCTTATAATATGACATATCTAAAAATCGGCTTCCATCGACAACATATGAGGTACTAAAATAGTTTCCAACACCCTGCAGCAATTCGGTTTGAAAAATAAACCGGCACAGTTTACTTAAAGTGACATAAAATTCTACGAATATCGGATTGACAAGATTTCAAGTTTATTCAGTAGTTAACCCACGAGCCTATCAAAGTCCACTGGATTCATCCAAAATGTTCAAGTAACGAATGAGTCATGAATTTTTTAATTCAAGGGCAAAAGCTGAAATTTAAAAAAAAAAAACAACACTAAATGTTATCGCTAACATTTTTGTGATAAACGGTAACTTGTACGTTAATTTCCATAAAACATAACTATTTTTAAACACAACTAATTCATAAAAATCTTCTTACAATAGTTCAACAAATGATGTTCATAGAAATCCATTTATTTAAAAAAACACGTAAATATTTCATGGCCAATAAAAAACAATAAGTCACCGGCTTCTTCATAGCACGTTGCATCTTTATCTATCATCATCCATGCCCTAAGCAAATCAAATCAACAAATAGGAAGGGAATCAATCCATGAGTTCGAAACTCAATAGATATCATGAGTGCATTTCATTATCAAATTAGAAAATTCGAACTATATATTCACACCGTTGCACGTAGATGGATTTCTGATAAAATTCAATTTCTATAGAATTATCATAACACGTGGAGCTAGAAAATGATCATTCAAACTATAGTTGTGCCGAATCACCTTATCAATCATACTTTTTTACAAAAATCATAACTTCAAAATGAAATAACCACTTGAACATATAGAATTATCATAACACGTGGAGCTAGAAAATGATCATTCAAACTATAGTTGTGCCAAATCACCTTATTAATCATACTTTTTTACAAAAATCATAACTCAAAATGAAATAACCACTTGAACATCTACCTACCTTCGTTTGTCACTTCTGAATTGATGAAGTTGGATGTGAATATTGTTTCCTGAATGCAACCAATGTTTTTTTTTTTAAATCTGTCTCTATTTTATTTTCCTTACTTTGAAAATTTTTCTTTCTTGTTCAAAGTGTATATATTTCTATGTAAAATTACACACATATATTAGAAAGTATGAATAATTTAAAAATGTAAGGTAAAAAAATGATTTCATTCATCACTCCCAATTAAAGAGAATTTAAAATTGGTTAACCGGTTAATTGTAGGGTTCATTCCTAAATTTTAGGTATTTTGAAAACATGTAATATGCGTGGGTGTGTTTTTGGGATTTAAATGATTTATTTATTCACCAATTAATAAGATAAATATGAATTTGAGGAAAAGATAAAGTGGGTCATTAAATAAATTTTATTCTTGTTCCCTACAATTTATTTACTTAACAAGATAAGAAAATATCAACATTAATCCTCAAATAGAAACTTATAAGTTCTCTTTTTTCTCTCATTTTTTAAACTTATAATTCGGTCCCATTGAAAATAACATGAGAGTAAATTTGGTCTAAGAAATATTTATTTAAGGCATATCGGACTAGTATTGGGCCTTTATTTCTTATGTGAGCTGAGCATAAAGCTCTTCTATAGGCTAGGCTCATGGTGTTGAATCATCACATTAAAATGAGTCCAATTAATATTTTTTTCCGAGCTTCTACACATTTTTTTGTTGCGAAAAATCACATTTTTTGCTAAAAATTTTCAAATCAAAATTTTGAGTTGTCATTTTTATGAATCGATCAAAAAAACACAGAATCACAATTAAGTTACACAAAGTAGACCTAGGGTCACAAACAATGTACACCATCCTAGATTTTCAGGGTTTCGTAAGATTCTCGATCTTAGATCATGAAAATGTTCAAACGGGCAAGTTTTAGGTATTCTACTGGAGTAAACGGTGCAACAAAGAGGTATGTCAACCAAACAATTTCACACATAGTATACCATATAGATAATAAGCTGATTTTATCAAATGAATAATTTAATCACGTAACAATTAAAGGCAACTAGTCACTAATTTCTAGCACATGCAATGGTCATCCCACACGGTAATCCCACCCATATTGTCACCCCACACAATGGCGCACTAGTGTTAGAAATTAAATGAGATAAGCCAATTTACCAGAGCAGACCACGTTTGAGTGTCCATAAAATCGAGAGATATGAATCTGCTAGTTCAGGGTCACCACTATTCACCCTAAAATTTCAACAGATGCGCCAACGCAATTGACCAAATATCGCAAGTCGAGTGTCCAGCGGCAAAATCTTCCAAGATTTACTGTATAACCTGAAACTTAAAAAATTGACGATATTAGTACGCTCAGAATAGTAAACACAAACAACTTGTCTGAAGAGAGCTTCTCCAAAATCGCCACCATTGCCTCAATGCGCCACCTAGAAAGGAGCGTATCTACCTGTTGCGTATGGATATGGCCTCCGTTTCTCCTGTCGGCGATTGATTTTGCTGGAATTGACAATTTTAGATTCGGTTCCTTCAAAAGATGGCACGACCTAGACGTCTTTCAGATGGTTTCTGGCCAGAAAATGCCCACGCGAAGCTCTAATACTAGATGTTAAACGAAAGACAAGATCACCAAGGCTTTTCCCGAGCTTAGTTCTCCAATCAATCAACACCAAAATGAAAGAACGACCCAAATGCTCTCAAACTATTCCACACTTATGGTTGTTTTGTATCACCCACAAAGGACACACAAAGGAAGGTGTAATCACGGTATGAAGTTAGCTACAAAAGCAGGAAGAAAAAAAATAGTGGACGCAGTCACAGAGAGGAACAACCACTTTTTTCTAGAGGCAGAGGAAGCAATTACATGCATAAAAGGAGCCAAGCAAGACAACAAATAAATAGATCACATTAGGTTAGGGTACAATGATAGGCCAAGCCCAATAAGGTAGACAAGTGGGCAAAGTGTATTACTATGTGAGCCAACATTTATAAGCCTTCCAAATAAGTGGGGAATGGGCCATGAGCAACACTAATTAAATTATGTTGCTAGATCATTGCATGATATTTTTTTATATTCATGACTTGAAGTTTTAAGAGATTACTTGCTCAAATTTTATTGAGCATAATTTTCAAGTCTACCATCAAAATAGAGTGTATTGTCAATGCCACTGAGTTTGCACCACAGACTTTTGATAAGTAATAGTTGGAATGATGATAAATAACAAAATTGATTCTTAGATGCCTCCAGCTAATTGCAAAATCATTACCATTGAAAAAAAAAATGCGTCAATTTCTACTTAGGCAGTGGTATTCTACACGCAGTAACATTGATGCATCATGCCACAAGTAGTTCCCCCATTATGATTAGTTTATGGGCAAGAGCCCATTTCTTCCGTCCAAGAATTTTTGTAATATATGTGTGCTCTCTCCATACAGTGCACTAAGATGTCCCTTAAAGAATGCTGATAATATTTGGTTTGAACTATTTTTGTTATAAATATTTAAACACAAAGGATTGATGTTTTACAATGCATTTCGCCTACTGCCATTTTGATAAGAGGACTTTCTTAGAATTAAGGGGAACAATTAACAAATGGAAATAATAAACACAAATGCATTTTATGTTATCTAGATTCTTCCACAAGATAATTCGAAACACAAATTCGAAAGATAATTTATTTAGCATTTACTGGGGCTATCCTTCAATGTACCAACTCGAATTGACGTCTTGGAATGACCATCCATATTGTATTCAATAAATTTATGACATCTTTGAAACATAATGACATTAAATTCTAAGACAAAAAATTTCAAAAAAATAAAAAAAAAATGGAGCAGATATTAAAGATGGTTCCATTGAGTAGCTATATACTCTAGATGAGTATATACGTCAAAAATTATGAAAATCAAGAAGGGATTCATATTTTTGAAATATTGAAAATTGAGATATCTCAATAAATTGTGTTGTTACGAGGAATGAAATATAATCAAAATGAAGTTGTTGACAGCACTTTTGTACACTATTCGTATTATGAATGATAGTGAGGATAGTGAAGGAAATCATCAAAGAATACCAACCAAGAATAAAATACACGACTCGTTCAAATTGAACTTACTAGAAAAATTTAAAAATTTTGAACCTACAGTTCAAACTTCTAAAAGTGCATACTTATGCAAAAGGAATGAGAAAATGAAGTCATAATATTTAGTGCATGATTCTTAACATAATAAATTTGGCAAAAACTTGTACAAATAGGTAAATCATCACGTGGTATAAGCAATCATAAGTTTACATCTTGTTAGCTTGATTATAAAAGAATTCGCAGTGCATCTAATAATTGAGGTCACAAGAAACTCATATGGCATGCCTATGAATACTATTTACATAAATTTTTAAATAATTTAATATGCTTGAAGCATATAGATCAAGTAATTATATCATAAGGGGAGTAAATATGTGTTTTACTCTTTTTCATTGACTAAGACTTCATTCCATTATATTTTTCTAGCAAGATTTTTAGTGAAACAACATTTGTAGTGTATTCAAAGGAATAATGTACTATTCTTTATTCTTTAGAGTTTTCATAGGATTTTTCTTTGTAACATGGCATATCTTTTGTATAATGAATATCCACAACCTACAATATATATTTACTCTTAGTATAAATTTATGATTTTACTATTGTATGTTATAAATTGTATATGAGATTCTCAAAGAGAGAAACAACAAAATCTATTTTTCAATAGTTATAACTAAAGTCAAAGAAGGATCAATTAATATCTTGTATGGAGATGGTATTGCTTTGGGGCTAAACAAGATGATGTGGAATATAATTCAACATAATTGTTTTATATAAGTTTTTGAAAGATAGTGTATTCAAGACATTGACGAACAAGATAGAAATGACTCGATATAAGGATTTTTACTAATTAAAATTAGGCGGATTAGCTATACTGTTTTTTTTTTTTTCATATAATATTTCTTCTACCGTTCAAATTTTGTCCCATTAAGTTTTGTGGACAAGTTTTAATGAGACAACATTTTATTTTTCTAACTTTTATACTTAATTCTACTCTCTTTTTTTCCTTTTGGTATTTTTGCAACTCGGTTTTTAATGAGGCAATTAGTTTCTAAATAGTTATCAAGTGGGAAAGTTATAAAATAATTAATAATGAATGACTAGTTCGTACTAACTGAAAGTTAAGATGATTTTATTTTATTTTTATATTTTTGGTATATCTTAACTTATAAAATTTAATGCATATAATGTGTTTTTATTTGAAATTAAACAAGTTATTTATTGTGTCCCAAAGAGAACATTTTTTTTTTAATTTATTTATTTTTTTTAAAAAAATTGTGTCTAAACTACAATTTTTGTAGGGTTGTATTTTTTAGAAATTTTATAAAGTGATGCTTCGAGTGCAAACTTAACGTGAACAAGAAAATGTTGCGAGGATTAAACTGAGAAAAGAGTTCATATTTAACTTTTGATAATTATTTGCACATATTGAATATGAATTTTTGATAAAATAATTTATATGCTCGAAATTTATTAAAATCCTAACAATTATGGTAACCTGATAAATCCAAATTAATGGAGACACCTAAAATTTTAAATAATCTATTAGAATCCAAGTTAGGGACCCCTATATCTAATGGAATCATCTAAAATCTAAAGCCTCCCTACATAAGAAGAAACAAAAATACACGATAAAATGCTTTACTTGGAA
>CAIGRP010026837.1:0-50377 GCA_903798385.1 Fraxinus cuspidata | reverse complement strand
TTGAACTAGAAATCACAATCATTTCCCTAAATTTGAAAATTCGAACTAAGTTAAAACCCTAGAAATTGACATAATATATTTCTTTATCTCTTGAAAAAAATTAGGAAACTTGAATAGCCAAACATACCCTTTTTTTGTTTTGCTTCTTCTTCTTCTTCTTCTTCTTCTTCTTCTTCTCCTTTTTCCTTTCTTTTTCTCCCTTTTTCGTTTCTGCTTCTACCCGTTCTGCTTCTGTGTGTGTGTGTGTAAAATGGGAATGAAAATGGTTTTTAAATTGCCAGGTAAGTGGGCTTTTTGGAAAGGAAGTCCCCTACCTATCATTTGATGTAAAGTAAATCCTCACTTTATATTTAATCCATCTTAACCCTCATGTATTATCCATTGCAAAATAAACCCCAATAAAATAATTTGCTTCATCTAAGTCCCATTTGACTATGACTTTGACAATTCCACTTTTGACTTTAAAAAATGGGGTGTAACACTATGGCCTAGTGTAATTTGAGACTAGTATGTGATCAATTATTAAAAAATGGTATGTGATCAATTCTTGTCATCCGATGCATTTTAGATATCTTGACATGGCACCACTTGGCAAATGGCAAACGGAAATATGCCAACACGATTTTACACTTTGGCTCATTTTATCTCGACGTATTGTCATGTACTAAAAGGTAAGGATGTGGTTGTGTCAAAAGTATATTAGGACTATCAATTCAGAACATATCCTAACTCTCCCACTCTTTCATGCCACCCCCATGTCGAGAGAGCACTTTTTCAAGAAGTATACCACTTGTAGCCGAATGGTATGTGATACTGATGAACGGTCACACCCATGTTTTTTTTCTTGGGGTGGAACTTGAGTAATGAGGAAAAAGAGAGATTCGGCCCTTGATTGTCTTCTCTTCATGTCTAACCATTTCTAGTCGAAGTGGACTAAACCCGATTGCCGTTCCTTCTTCCCACACGCTCAATGGCACCTGACCGCACTTTCTCTAGTGTAACTTAGCATTGACATTGAGCTTTAAAAGATTGTATAGTTGGCGGCTTCCATTTCCTGTTAATAATGCAGTCCCAATTTTGTGTCACCTACCCTCCACTTGCTACCACATTGCATTGTATTCACTCTAGTATGCAGATGTAGCCCTAAAAATTTTCTGGCATACGCTTGATCCTATTAAATACGGTTGAATTCCGTGCATACCAACAGTGCCACAACAAGATAATAAAGAGTTCCATGTCCTTAGTTGCTAAAGTTCTCTGCTCAAACAGCAAGTCTCCCTCATTATTCCTCTTAAACTTCTGGATGAGCTAGCTTAAAAATCAGGTATAAATTAAAAAATCCATTTTTCTTTTTCTCTAGCCATTTTTTCTCTCTCTCTTTAACCATTTTCCTCTCTGTAGAAACCGAAGCACCGTCTCTCTCTATTCCATTTAAACCTAATTCCTCCGGCAATCTCTTTCGATGGTGGCATATATCTTACCCCAATTCCTTCACAGCTTGATGCAGTTGCACCTATGGTATTGCCACTGTGATCTGCTCCCTCGCCCTAGCCTACTATGTTTTCACTTCAGCGTTTCGTAGTTGGAGTTTACTGATATGATTTTTGGAATATTTTGGGTGGTGGAGGTGGTGGATTTGAGGTGCATGTGGACCATGGTGGTTGTGGATTTGACAGGGTGACAATGTGTTGACTATGGCATTGGCAAGTATGGACATTGGCGGTGGCCGGAGTATACATATATAATTTTAGTGTATTTTGGATGGTGGAAGTTGTGGTGGATTGGAGGCGGAGGATGTTACTGTGGTTGTTGATTTGAGATGGTGACGATCATTTGGGTGGTACCGACGGCGGTGGAGTAAGGTGGGATAAGGTGGATGGGTGAATAGTGTCTGTGACCGGTTAATAGTGTAATTTGTAATTAATAAATAATTTGTAATCTATTAAACTTTTGATTTGCAACTAAATATGAGAGTGTGACCCCACATATTGCTTCTCTTTTGATTATGATATTGTGTGATTTGTGACTAGTATAATAAATTGTATGATATTGTGACCGTGACCTATTCAATTAAATTATAAGTCACAATATTTTTATCAGATGTCACAAAATGTGAAAATTTGATTTTCAAAAATTTTCCACAAATTCGTTATGTTTGAAATTGTATTTTGAAATATTTGTAGGATTGATTTTTTTCTTAATCTAATTAATTCCCTTTGTCCCATAACATAGTATGTCCAATTGTAATAATTAAGTTCATCCAAACTCTTGTTCATATGACATAATACTTATAATCTCCCACTTTGACAAGGTTTAATATCAATGCCAAATTTTTGATTTTCACCTTTTGTGTGTGACCTATTAAGTTCCCTTCACAGTGACAGACTTCGTGATATTAAGATAAATCAAAACTCTCATTTTAATTTTATCATTAATTCGTCTAGATTAATACATAATCAAGCATGGGAATTATTAGATCTTCTACCTGGTAATAAGCTGCTCGAGTGTAAAAGGATCTTCAAAAGAAAAATAAAGGCAAATGGATAAATGCTACAAGAAAATGGAAGGTTTTGACTATTTTGATACATATTCACGTGTTACAAGAATTACTTCCATTCGTATGCTTATAGCAATATCAACATTAAATGATTTGGATATGTATCAAATGGATGTTAAACGGTATTCTTGAATGGTGAATTAGATTAAGATGATTATATGGAGCGAACTAAAGGATTTGTTGCCTCATGACAAGAAAAGAAAGTATGTCGACTTGTTAAATTGTTTTATGGATCAAAGCAAACACCTAAAAAATGGCATGAAAATCTTGACATAATTATGGTGTTAAATGGTTTCAAAATTAATGAATGACAAATGTGTGTATGTGAGAGCACTCAAAATGGATATGTCATGGCATGTTTATACATAAACGATATGATAATTATGAGTAATACGAACCATAATTCAAACTATAAAAATTGTTAACGAGTAATTTCGAAATGAAGGATTTAGGTATCATCGATGTTATATTAGAATAATAATATCTAGAACATTGGATTGTCCCATATTGTCTCAATAACACTATATTGATGCTAGTACGAATATTAATCCAAACACCGATAATAGTAAATTTCAGCTGGAATATTTTTAGTATTATTGACAGTGATATGTCATGAGCTATGCTTACTCTACGAGTAGTTTAAGTCGATATACAAGTAATTCGAGCACTGATTATTGGAAGGAAATTGTTAGAGTTTAGGGTATTTAAAACATATCAAATGTTCAGATTGCATTATTTAGTACTTGAAAGATACTATGATGTTAATTGTATATAAAATACTAAAGTTTTCAAGTCCACAAGTATATATGTCTTGACACTTAGAGGTATTGCAGTATTGTGGAGAATTAACTTCTACGTTTTGTGAGTTTAATAGTTCTATGATTTAATAATTAGGGCGATCGATTTGATTGATCAAATATTTCGGTGAGTTGAGAGCTGAGAACAATGGGTGTAGAGAACACAAATTCGTGTTGGGAACCATCACCCTAAAAATGGATCAAGTGACTACTTTACTGTTTTCAATTAAATGTTATAAATCTCGTGAGTGTGTAATTATTTAGATAATCCAAATTTAATGCATTGCTTATGAATTCGAAATAAAAATATGATCGGGTCGTGATTAAAATATGTTTAACTTACATCGGGAAAGATGATTAAATAAAACTAGATTATCATTGGCAAGAACACACAAATCACATAGGTCGAAAATTGAAAATAGGATAAAAATAAGCAAATTCGAAATTCCAACACATACATTTCATATTAAATTCAAAACCATCTTATAAATAATTAGTAGATAATTTAGACATAAACAAACCAATCTCTTTTGCTAAATTTATATTTGAATTTGAAAACGAGTTTTTTATGCCTTGAAAAACTAGTTTCCACACATGGGCCCAATTAGCCCACATGGCGAATGACTCGGGGGACCCACACCTCATACACCAGTATGGGATGACCCAGTTACACGTAGACTCCATTGCAATAGCTGGCCCAGGACGAGACGATGACGAGATCTTGAACATATCTCGTGCCATGTGAATTGACAAGACAACTCACTGCCACCGTCGCCGTCGCCATTTATTTGGTCAAGTCTGAAGTTCAGACTAGGATTTATAGATACAAAAGTGATCTTAGCATTTAAGGCTATAGTTGATTAATGTATTTAACAATAGGGCGAGTCGTTTGAAAGAGACCACGTGTATTGTTATCCAGCGGACCCCATTCATTTTACCCAAGTATAAAAGCTCACACTAAGTGTCATTCAAAGATAATGCAAATTTAGACTCTCTAAGTTATATTATTGCTTCACACACATTTTACTCTTCCAATCCCAATGTTGACCATCAGTTTACATTGGAGGCTCATGTTTAAATCTCTCCCACACTTAGAACTACTTCCCGAATTGACTTGACTGTCAGATTGCGCTCTGCCAACACCACCCCTCCCGGAGAAGGCCACATGTGACTGACGGTTTGTCCAAATGTGCAGAAATCGAGCTTGTGTGGACGTGAGGCCTTGGGATTTGTTGGCCACATCATTGGTACATTTTTTTGGGTCAACAAATTGGCACTGTTTGTGGGAAACTCGACACTATAACCATGAACATCCTTGTAGCAAAAGTTATCTAAAGTAGAGTCTTGAAGAAAGGTTTGGTTCTTGAAGAAAGACCACTGGAAAGAGAGCACCTAAAACGCCTACCTTTAGCTCGAAGACAAATACACGCTATGAGTTCTAGCCACTATGAATCACAAGGTAGGAGTAGATAATATGAGGCTTCTGAAGAAGAGGTCCTCTGAACAAATGTGAACGTGCATCGTCCCTACCACCAACACAGGCGAGGTGGTACCACATCACGTTTGGCTAGGAAAGTAAGAAAGATGGCTACAAATATGAGAAATATAGCCCAACAAAATGCTACCATGCAGCAACTACTCATGCAGACGCACCAATAGACGGGATACCAAGTGCCTCATTAGGAAGTGTTGCCCCAAGAAGGTGAGGAAAATGACACGGCGGCCTACCCCCAAATGAACATGAGGGAGATCAACCAGTAGAGAATAAGGTAGAGATGGAAACTTCCACCAATTATGCTACTAGAATACCCGGTGGTAACATACTACATGAGGAAAACTTTCCCCCAAGAATATGGTCAATAACGCGAACCACAAAGATCCACTGGTGGTTCGATCGAATTGGACCATTAAGGCTTAGAAATAGGTCCCAACAACTGCCTCCTATACAAAGAGAGCTAGAATGAAATCCACAATATGAACCTCAGGGGGTTTCCCTCCCTCCACCTAGAAATAGGTGAGAGAGAAGAGATGAGACGAACTTGAAGAATCAAGCGGAAGCGTCATGAACCCTTCGCTACCAAGTAGAGGAAGATGATTCCGACGGTCCATGCATGTCCTTTGAGATAGATGACAATGATGAAAGCCTGCCCTTCTCCCAGGAATTGAGAAGTGCCCTAGTTCCAAACTACTTCGTGCTACCAATAATACCTAAATACAACGGAAATGGTGATCCGTTGAAGCAGGTCAACAACTAAATGACACCCAAGTCTTTGCGAGAGGTCTCGCCAGTGCTAAAGTGTAGAGCTTTCCATCTCACATTAATCAGGGTCGCAAAAAATTGGTATAGCCATATCCCAATCGACAGTATTAGGAGCTGGGCAGACTTCAAAAATGCCTTTTTGAACCAATAATTGTCTAGCAAAGAATGGAAAGTCACCATCCAAAGGCTGCAGGACATAAGGAAGCAAGCAGGTGAAACTTTAAAAAGCTACTAGCTCACTTCATGGACGAGATGACTTATTATAAGCAGGTTACAGATACAGAAGCCATTTCTGCTCTAAGAGGAGGCCTCAATATGAACACCCTATTTTGAAGGGATGTGAGAAACAAAAACCCTACCTCTTATGATGCCTTGGTGGAAATGATGAGAAGAAAGATCATCAACGAGAAGCCAATTGATCACTGCAATCAAACCATATTGGGACTCTCACCACCTCAGAGACAGCGGTGATGCCATGTATCACACTTGGTAGACCAGCAATAGACCCAATCGAGACACACAATCACTCCCACCTCATGCCAAGGTTGATCACTGCCACGCTACATGTAGTTCCATCTTTAGCATATGAAGAAGTCGGATCTAAGGCTCAAAGACAGTCAAATCAATCCAGGGAAAAGGGAGGAAAATAAACAAGAAGCCTTGAGACTAATAATACCATACCTACCATCGAACCAACATCCACAGTATAGAGAACTGCCTGTCAAGGCCATATCACAAAGAGCCAACATGCCCCCTTATTGAGAGAAGAAACACATATCAAGTACAAAGGAGCATGCCTCAACCTAGGCATGAGAGGGAGCCTAGACATGATGAGGCGAAGCGACATTGCAGAAATGAATCGCCTCGATGGGAGCACGAGGAGGAAAGAAATAGGTCAAGAGGTGGACAAAGGCCCAGGAGAGAACCCTCAGCCAATGTAGATAATACCCCCATACGAGAAATTGACACCATTATTGGTGGTCCACATGTAAGAAGAGAGTCCAGAAATGCTAAGAGAAATTACGCAAGGGAAGCAAAATATCCTCCCATGATGAGCTAATTAGTCAATAGTACCGCTTGTGGAGTTGGAAGAATCCCACCAATAACCTTTTCACAAGAAGACACCATTGGGGTTCATTATCCTTATTACGACGCTTTGGTAGTACGATCTATCATGGCCAAAAATAGGCTCAAACGCATGTTGGTAGACAATGAGAGTTCAGTTAATATCCTATTTGGAACCACCTTTAACAAAATGATGGTAGATCATGAACTCACCCCCATGACAGCCCCCTTCTATGGTTTCATCGGCGACATCATTGTTCTTAGGGGGAGGATCACACTAGCAGTGGAAATGGGAGAACCCCCACTTATGGCTCATCACTTCATGGAATTCCTCATTGTAGATCATGATCCACTTACCATAGAGTGTTGGGTAGACCCGCTATGAAAGAGCTTGGAGCCGTTACGTCTATACACCACCTGTGTATGAAATTTCCCACTAAAATAGGAATTTCTACAATACGAGGAGACCAAATGGGCTTGAGGGAATGCTACCTTAGGTCCCTGAGAAAATTCAAGCCCTGTAGTGTAAATATGGTCCTGGTAGATGCTGAAATGGTTGACGCACTTGAAGAAGGTCATTCCCTAAGCAATGAGGATATGTCAACATGATAGATGCCCCTAAAGAAAAGGCCATCAATGTGGATTTAGACCCTATGCTCACCGAATCAAACTCGCAAGCGACCTTAGTGGAGGAATTTGAATCTTCAATTGTAGATCCGAATGACCCTACAAAGGTGCTACAAGTAGAAAATGAGCTTGTGTTAGAAGAAAAGACGATGCTCAAAAGCTTTATGCTCAACAACTTAGACACATCTACCTGGAATCATAAAGATATGGGGGGCATAGACCCCAAGGTTAGCTACCACCTTTTTAACGTCGATCCCAAGTTCACCCGTTACAGGCAAAAAATGAGAGCTTTGAACCCCGAGAGATACGAGGCCTTGAAAGAAGAAGTGCAAAGACTCATATCCAACGGGTTCGTCAGGGAGGCAGTATACCCAAAATGGATCTCTAACCCAGTCTTACTAAATAAGCCTAACGAAAAATGGAAAGTTTGCATAGACTTTTTCAACCTCAACCAAGCATGCCCAAAAGACAGTTTTCCACTACTAAGGATCGAACAGTTAGTCAACTCCACTGCTGGACATGAGCTCCTGAGCTTCATGGATGCATACTCAGGGTGTAATCAAATCCCATGTATCCGATTGATGAGGAGAACACCTCATTCATCACTGATAGGGGCCTTTATTGTTACAAAGTGATGCCTTTTGGTCTGAAAAATACTAGGGCTACTTATCAACGTCTAGTTAATAGGATATTTGTCAACCTCATAGGTAAAATGATGGAAGTATATGTTGACGATATGTTGGCGAAAAGCCTCAAGACTGCGAACCACATCGAACACCTGGAAGCCACCTTTGAAATCTTCAGAAAGTACCGAATGAAGCTCAACTCTTTGAAATGTGCTTTTGGTGTTGCTTCAGGAAAATTTGTGGGTTACATGGTCAACTAACGAGGCATTGAGGTAAATCCTGAAAAAATAAAGACAAATCTCCCAGAAAGCCCAAGAATGTATAATGCCTGACAAGTAATTTAGCAGCGTTGAATCGCTTCATTTTCAAGGCAACCAATAGGTGTCTCCCGTTCTATAAAGTTCTGAAGAGGGAAAAAAGTTCCAGTGGAATGAGGAGTGCCGAGACTTTCTAAGAGCTAAAGAAGAACTTGAGACAAGCCCTCTCCTCTTAAAACCCAAAGAAGAAGAAGCGATGCTCCCATATTTGGCCGTAAGTGTGGAGGCAGTAGTTCAGTGATGGTGTGGAAAGAAAGCGGCATGCAACTACCCGTTTATTATGTGAGCAAAGCCTTGTTACCAGTTGAATCACGTTATACGAATATGAAAAAACTTGCTTTATCCTTTATGACAGCCTCTAGGAAGCTGAGGCCCTACTTTCAGGCCCACAATATACATATATTGATAAGCCTTCCCCTCAAGCAGGTGTTTCAAAAAAATGATGCTTCAAGGAGGCTAATGAAATAGGTTGTGGAGTTAAGGGAATTCGACATCTTATACCAACCGATGAGCTCTATAAAGGGACAGACAGTAGCAGACTTCATAGATGAATTCATTGAGGCAACGGACATCAATGTGGTGATGGAATAGGCTGATCTCTTAGCCTGGAAGTTGTTTGTCAATGACTCTTCTAGAGAAACAGGTTCTGGGGCTAGTATATTGCTGGAGAGCTCAGAAGACCACAAGTTTAATTGTACGGTAAGGTTTGGTTTCAAGGCCTCCAATAATAGCTCTTCTAGAGAAACAGGTTCTGGGGCTAGTATATTGCTGGAGAGCCTACGACAAGTTTAATTGTACGATAAGCTTTGGTTTCAAGGCCTCCAACAATGCAGCTGAGTACGAGGTGCTTCTAGCAAGCCTTAGACTATCCAGAGAAATGCAGGTCAAGAACCAGTGGTTTGTATCGACTCACAACTGGTGGAAAGCCAGGTCAACGGTAGCTTTGCAGCTAAAGAAAAAAGGCGTGGCAGCGTACTTGAAGAAGGTTATGGACTTGCTCTCCTACTTCGAGAAATTTGAACTGACCCATATACCAAGAATAGTGAACCTACATGTAGATACCCTATCAAAATTAGCCAGATGTAAGGATTCAGAGCTGCTTAAGATTGTACCAGGTGAATACTTTCCTAAGCCCTCCACAGAAGAGGTGATGTGGATTGAAGAAACCCAACAATGGATGCAACCTATAATTACTTACCTCAAAGATTACACATTATCGGAGAATAAAGAAGAAGTAAACAAACTCAGACGCAGGGCCGTCCATTATGTGCTCCAAGATAAAATACTGTACAAAAGAGGCTTCTCATCCCCACTCTTATGATACACTGAAGAGAAGGAATCCAATTATGTCTTACGGGAGATCCATGAAAGAATTTGTGGCAGCCACACAGGAGGCCCAGCACTGGCTTAGAAAATGTTAAAAAAAGGGTACTACTAGCCAACTTTAAAAAGAGACGCGGTGCAATTTGTGAGAAGATGCGACAAATGTCAGCGTTTCTCCTCCATTCAAAGACAACATTCACAAGAATTGACCGTAGTATCCAGCCCCTAGCCATTCGCCAAATGGGGGGTCGATCTGATAGGTCCCATGCCAAAAGGTAAGGGAAGTGCCAGCTATGCAATCATTATCGATTACTTCACTAAGTGGATCGAGACAGAACAATTGGCAAAAATAACCGAGATAAATACTTCCAAATTCATTTGGAAGAACATCATCTGTCAGTTCGGGATTTCCCACTTACTCGTAACAGACAATGGGCCACAGTTCGACAACAAGAGACTCAGAGACTTATACGACGAATTAGGTATCAAGAAGCATTTCTCCTCCCCCCATCATCCCCAAGCAAATGGTAAGGATGAGGCAGTTAGTAAGACCATCAAGCACTTTTTGAAAAATAAACTTGATGCATTGAAAGGGGCGTGGGTGGACGAGCTTTCCATGTGTTTATGCAATCCGCACTACCAGTCGAACTGCAACAAGAAAAACCCCTTTCTCTATGGCGTATGGGGTTGAGGCCATGAGCCCGATCGAAGTGGATCTTCCTTCATCTCACTGCCTGTACTTTAACGAAATATCCAATAATGAGATAAAGCGGTGCGGAGTTGATTTCCTTGAAAAAATGAGAGATGATTTACAAATAAGCTTGCCTCCTATCAAAGAAAAATGGCAAGATACTACAACGCCAAAGTCAAGAAGAAATCATTCAGAAGAGGTGATCTTGTACTCATGAGAGTTTACCTATCTTCCAAAGAACTAGGCGTTGACACGTTGGTCTTAATTGGGAAGGCCCATACCGTATATCAGGGGACGTCAGGCCAGGTACCTTCCTAATTGAAAACTTGGATGAGAAGGTTCAGGTCCACCCCTAGAATGTGGAACATTTGAGGATGCATTATCGGTAAGGTCGTGATCGTTGCTTATGTACATTTTTTTTACTAATGCGAATGTCATTTCAATAACTCTTTTTAACTATGACAAGCTCATATGTTAAGCATGACGAGCTTATGCACTTCACCAACGGTTGAGCAATGCTGAGCCCACATGTTATGACGATAAAATAATTATGATGAGCTCATATTATTTTGTTCAAAACCAACTATGACGAGCTCATACGTTGTTAATTCAACTTAATTAATTATGACGAGCTTGTATGATTGTTTAAGAAGAAATGAGGTGAGCCCACATGTTAATCCAATTAAACAAATTATGAAGAGCTCATATGTTGTTAATTCAACTTAATTAATTATGACAAGCTCATATGATTGTTTGAGAAGAAATGTGGCAAGCCCACATGTTAATCCAATTAAAATAATTATGACGAGATTATATTATTTTTTTCAAAACCAACTATGACGAGCTCATATGTTGTTAATTCGACTAATTAATTATGAAGAGTTCATATGCTGTCCAAGATGAAATGTGGCAAGCCCACATGTTAATCCAGTTAAAATAATTATAACGAGCTCATATTATTTGTTCAAAATGGTTATAACCATAGCAAACATGAGGAGCAATGAAAGAGAGAACTTTTTTTATATACAACCAAGTTTGATACAAGGAGGGAAGGGGGCTGTTACAATCAGTTCGGTACAAGGCCTAAAAATCTAAGACGTAGCATCATCGTACTAAGGCTCTACCAGGGCGTTCACCTCCTCCACAGAATTTTCAACCTTGTTGGCAGGAGTGGACGGATCTTCAGGCAACAATTCTTCCTTGAGGGCTGCCAAATCCAGTTGGGGATGCAACTCAACAAGCCTCGTAAGGACTTCATTATATGCGATCTTCCTCCAATACAAGCCAAGGCCGTCATACTCTTCCGTTTCATGGAAATGAGCTAAATAGTCATTTACAGTTGCTTCCCTTGTCCCCACTCAACTATTGCTTCAAGTTGGTAGCCTCAGCAGCCAGCTCTTCAACATAAGCCTTCAGCTCCCCATTTTCCTTATTAGTAGCCTCCAAGGTTGACAAAGCGATCATTTGTAGATTATTAGAGTTCTCCACACGTTTCGTCAGAGCATTCACCTCAACTTTGCATAGATGGACTTTCTTCTTCAATTCATCATTCTCCTAGGCACTTTAAGTCCATTATTGACTCCGCCTCAACATGCTTCACCTTGGAGGCTTCCATGGCTTCATTAACTGAAGATGCCTCAACCTTAGCCTTATTTAGTGCTACATCAGTATCTTTTGCCTTTGTGAGGTATTCTTTATTGATGTCCTGCAGTTGCTTCATCTCCATTTGGGCGTTTAAGAAGAAGTCTTGAGAGCGAGACTGCAAGGCGAGACCCGCCTCCACCATATCGACCGCGTCACAGGTCTTGACGTACGAGGAATACTTATCAGTCTAATATTTGTGGGGACCCTCATAAACCCTTGGACCTCATCGGGAAGCATCTCCATCACAGTGGAGGCAATTTCGTCTGATCTTCCACCAAGGAAGTTTTGAGCCTTTCCTTCAAACGGGGCACTCTTGGCTTCCTGCCCCGCCTTCGCTTAATAAGGACAACTTCCTCATTTGCCGCCTCTT
The DNA here is from genome assembly GCA_903798385.1 of Fraxinus cuspidata. Classification (NCBI taxonomy): domain Eukaryota; kingdom Viridiplantae; phylum Streptophyta; class Magnoliopsida; order Lamiales; family Oleaceae; genus Fraxinus; species Fraxinus cuspidata. The sequence continues at coordinate 38,100 of CAIGRP010026837.1, read as the reverse complement.
CCACATCCAACATTTTTACTGAAGATGTGGGCTCCACTACAATGGGTTGTCCAAGGGACTCTCCTAATGGTCATCGGTGCTTTGGGAGATGGGGAGGTTCGATATTCTTTGACATAACCAATTTTCTCTATGGGGGGCCGCTCCATGAAAGTTTCTTTTTTCCCCTTTTTCCTCCTTCTCCGGAGAGGTGGTGGGTTCTCCTTCGAGAGGCGGGCCAGCTCATCACGCTGGTTCTTGTAAGTTGAGGAGATGGAGCCCAATGGCTTCTTATTTTTTACCTCTCCTGGATGCCTCATAAAGAGCATGTCCGGCTTGACATACTCTTTCTTATCATGTTGACTCACAAATAAAAGGCAAAACGTTAGTAGTTAAAGCACAGAGCCGCTGAGATAAATAACTAAGAATTTCCTTACCCTTGGTAGCCATTAGCCCGTGCGTTAGATGGCTCAAACTCGAACCTATTAACTATAGCTACACAATGCTTACATTAGACATGACAAAAGGAATAAATGCACAAAGGAAATGTTACACTAGATGAAGGCTCAACAGACTATACTCATGGTATTGGGTCGGCATTGTAATCTTTGGGACCGCATTTCCCTCCATTAACCCAAAATCAAGATGACTTCTAGTTCTTGATGGAGGTTGGAGTACCCCAGATGAAGGGAAAGTATGGACCCCAAGGGTTTATACAATACCAACCCTTGTAGTCACTCACCCCACATGAGGCTCAGGTTTGAAATATGGTTAAAAAAACATCTGGGGGCATATCCTTGCTAAGAGTGACCTCCTTCCAAAGAAGAGAGGCCCCTGCTAATTGGCTCAATGCATTGGCACTAGCTAGGTGGGGGCCAGGTTGTAGTGCCTAAGAATATACCTAAAGAATGGGTGTAATGGTAGCTTCATTTCCCCACCGAAAATGGTCTCACTAACTGCTACACACCATTCCCTAGGGAAACAGGCTCTCTCCTTCGGGATCGACACAAACAACTCTATATTATCTAGAATCCTAAACCTTTCCTTAAAAGTCTCTAACTCATCCTCCTTAATATCCGTTGGCTATAAGGAAGCTCTTCACCTAATACTAAAATCTTTGGGGCCCATCTGGTATTATCCATGCACTGTGAGGGCCCCTCGTGGCCTCCATAATCCTTTCAATAGGGATTATGTGAGGCACACCCTCTTCGGCACAATTTAGTGCCATATCTACTTTGGAAGACCTCTCAAACATATTCTTTCTTTAAGAGGAAGACATTTTATATAGACAACGAAAAGTTTGAAAATGTTGGGTACTTATACAAATCTTTGATGCTTAAAAACGAAGTTGTTCACTGGAGAAGAAACGGAGAAAGTGCTGGAAGATAGTGACAATTTTCAACACTTGGTGTTTTTAATTTTTGCAAGGTGAAGAAAAGGGAGAAAAGTAGGTTTTTGGCATTTTATATATACAGAATGAAAGAATCCCCACCGTTGGATCTTCTCCACTTTAATCTAGGCCGTATATCTGCAGTCTCATCTACCACGTTGAAACTAAAATTCGAATCAAGGGCTCAGATAAAATCGTGAATTACACACGTCTTAGATTCACGTAGGCCTCGCCAACTGTATAACATTATCATCATTGGGCATTGAATCCGCACGTAATATGAACCTTGGAAACTGCATACGCTATTTGTCATTGGGAACCTACTTTTCTTTGAAATCATTAGAGTACGACGACCAACATGCGTCAATTTTGAAAAGGCTCGAGACTTGCTCCAAAAACCTCGCCTCGAATCATTCAACCTTATCATAAGCTTCAATTATCAAAGGGGCTTAATACCTGTTCCAAAGGTATCGTCTCGAATCATTTAGCCTTATCACGAGCTTCAATTATTAAAATGGTTCGACACCGCTCCAAGGGTCTCGCCTCGTATCATTCAGCCTTATCACATGCTTCAATTATCAAAGAAACTCGACACCTACTCCAAGGGCCTCGCCTCGTATCCCTTAGTCTTATCACATGCTTCAATTATCAAAGAGGCTCGACACCTGCTCTAAGGACCTCTCCTCGAATCTTTAGCCCTATCACAAGCTTCAATTGTCAACGAGGCTCAACACCTGCTCCAAAGGCCTCGCCTCGAATCATTCAACCTTATCACGGGCTTCAATTATCAAAGAGGCTCGACACCTATTCCAAGGACCTCATCTCGTATCATTCAGCCTTATCACATGCTTCAATTATCAAAGAGGCTTGACACCTGCTACAAAGGCTTTGCCTCATATCATTCAACCTTATCACAGGCTTCAATTATCAAAGAGGCTCGACATCTGCTCCAAGTTTTTCTTTAAACTCGAAATTTCATGCATTATATGAATAATCATAACTGGACTTCAGGGAGTATTGTTACGCCTTGGAAAACTAGGACCCACACATACGTCCAATTAGCCCATATGGTGAACGGCTCTGGGAGGCCCATTCCTTATACACTAGCATGGGACGATCCAGTTACACGTAGACCCCATTGCAAGAGTCGGCCCAGGACGAGGCGATGATGAGATCTTGAACAGATCTTGAGCCATGTGAATTGACAAGACAACTCACTGCCACCGTCGTCATCGCCGCCATCTTAGTTGGTCAAGTCTAAAGTTCAGGCTAGACTTTATGGATACCAAAGTGGTCTTAGCATTTAAGGCTATGATTGATTGATATATATGACAAGAGGGGAGAGTCATTTGGATGAGGCCACGTGCACTATTATCTAGCTGACCCCATTCATTTTGCCCAAGTATAAAAGCTCACACTCAGTTCCGCTCAAAGGTATTGCAAATTTAGACTCTCAAAGTTTTATTCTTGCTTCACACACATTTTACTCTTCCATTCCCAAAACCATCCCCCCATTTTACATTGGAGGTTCACATTTAAAGCTTTCCCACACTCATAACTACTTTCCCAACTCATTTGATCGTCGGAGTGCTCATTGCCAACTCCACCCATCTCGGAGAAGGTCACACATGACTAACGGTTTGTCCAAGTGTTTAGAAATCTAGCTTGCATGAATGTGAGAGGCATTGGATCTGTTGGCCACATCATTGGTACATTTTTTGTGATCAACTGAGTTGATACAATTCAATTTAAAGTTTATTCCCACTGCATTATTACTTGACGGTACACTTTAAGATTCCATCTAATAGAATACACTCTTCTAGAGTATATATGACTTAGCTAAGTATTCATATAAGACTAAATCATTATCAATAATTATCATACAATTTTATAGTAAGATAAACACGTGAATTTTAAAAATTAACTTCTAGTAACATCTTCGAACAAATGCATCCATTCAGCTCTTATATTTTACTTGCAATATTCAGATTTAATCTGAACACTTTGCTCGAAAAGTCAATTCCATGATAATTATGAATAATTATGGATAAAGCACACATATATCCAAAAACTTTTATATTCCCACATTTCAAAGATATCCAACTTACTGAGAGGGTGTTACTTTGTAGAGTTTACCTAGAAAAGGTCAATTTATACATTTACTTTGTATATAATAATATTGTGGATTGCAAAAATAAATGACTCACTTTTATTTATTCGATTAAACCAAAATTACAATGTATGGCAAAAGTAATAGAACTACCCTATTGTACAATATTTGTAAAAACCGCACACTTGTCTTTTAAGTCTTGAAATAAGGAGTAATGTTATATATACAAATCAGAAATGATTCACTAGATAAACAAACTGAAAAATGATTCCAATGTGACTTGCCAGGCATCTACATTCTCTATACGATCATCATGGAAAAATCTTTGATTATCGGATCATTGTGTCTTCTTGTAGACGTGATATTACATACCATCACATCTCACAATTCGATGACCACATTGACCATGTAAGTGTGAGTTTTTTATATTATTAATATAAATAAATAAATACAAAATTTGAAGTACATGAATTGACCTTGAGTCAATCACAACAATAAAGATAAACTTAATAAAAAGATAATTCCCACTATAAATATAATGTACACACTCGTCATCATCATTCCATCCATTTAAACTTTTTGGCTCATAATTACTTTCATAATCACTCTTCACTGTGGAGTATGGGTTCAAAACTAATTGCATGGTCTCTAACGGAGCCAGAACACGAGGAGCAATGGCTTTTATCAAGACTTAGAGTTCTATCTTAAAATATTAACTTTATTAAGATTAGTAGTTTAAACTCTTATAAATTGACATATACTTTAATCTTTATTTGTTGTATAATTTTATAACTTAACGTGTCTCGCAAAATGTTGACTCGTTTAAACTGATTAATTTTAAAATACGCGTGTTCATGTTTTGAGTCTTAATAGGATTGAATTGTTCGTTGAAATTTAATGAGCTGTGGTACTATATTAACACTGGAGTTCCACCATAAAATGTTGACCTTATTAAGAGAAGTAGTCAAACCCTTTTAAATTGAACTAAGTTTTTATCTTTATTTGATTGGCTCTAGTACCATATTAACACTTGGAGTTTCAACTTAATGTGACTCGTTTGAACAAACTAATTTTGAAATTTGCGTGTTCATTTTTTGAGTCTTAATGAGATCAAATCGTTCGTTGGAGTTTAATGGGCTCTAAAATGTCAATTTTATTAAATAGAGTAGTTCAAATTCTTATAAATTTGTCTATATTTTCATTTTTATTCGATTGAGATTTTATCAAAATTTGGGGTTCCATTTTAAAATATCTTTCTTATTAAGAAGTGTAGTCCTAATAGCATCTCCAATAGATTATATTTTTAAAGAGCATATTCTATCATTTTGTGAGTATTTATAAATTTAGAGAGTTAAAATTTGAAATACTCCAACAAACTCTTTATATTTAATAGTTAATTTTACTACTCCCAAAAATATTTATTATTTTTCTTTATCTTTTATTTTAACTTTTTTTTTTTAGATTATCTTATTGTTTTCTTATATTGAAAATTAAAACACTTTGAATGTATTTAATTATAGAGAGTGAGTGTGGCTCTGGAAAGTCAACCACACTCTCTAAATTAAAATGTTAATTAAAAAGTCTCTTAGAGCATGATTTTAAATTTTGACTTTTTAAAATAGAGAGTATCTCATGTTTAAATAATCTCTTGAAGATGCTCTAATCCTTATAAATTGATCTATATTTTTATATTTATTCGATATGAGATTTTATTCTTTAACAACCTTCACTAAATTGTTGAAATTTAAATTTTTAAAATTAGAAAAAATAATTACAATGAAAATGAAAGTTTTTGTTTCATATAAGTTAGCTAAAACTTTATGGACTGATTAATTTCAATTTTAACTATACATTTCATGAAATTTACAACATTTATCAAAATTTTATATACAATTATCAACTTTTGTAAAAATGTACTAAATTTTTTAATAAAAACTTGGTTAAACAATCCCTAAATTTTTGAAACTTTAATTTTTTAATTTTTTTTTTGACAAATTACCTAGTTCACGAGCAATTTCACTGAAATTACGGCCTGACTGGGCCAGTTTGTTAGTATGTGGGCTCCCATTTCGTTGTTCTAATTTATTTTGAACTTTCTTTCCAAATTTTCTCTCATGGTCGTCATTTCCAATCTCTTTTTCGTTTATAATTTGTATAGAGTATTCGTTTGTCCAAAACTTCATAATAATCATCAAAATTTTAAAAAAAAAAAAAAAAATTCAAGTATGAATTTTAAGTCTGAGTGAAAATTTTGAAATACTAAAATTAAATTTTGACTCTTGTGCTCGCATCCCACTTTTTTATATTTTCATAAAATGCCATTTCAATTAATTAATTGATTAAACAAATATATATGCCCATGTTTGATTCACATTCTTTCAAAATTCATTTTCAACCACACATTGTTCAATAAAATAATATTTTTCATCACATCCAAAAATTTTCCTTATTTTTAACCACATATTTTCCATCATATTGCTATTTAAAATATATTCTTCTCTCAATAATGTGTATCAAACGCCCTCATAAGTTTTTTGCATATTGATAATAAAGCTCATTAAGAAAATTGAAGTTTGAATGAAAAGATAATTACAATTAATGAATAATATTTATAAAATCAAAGGAAAAAATTTAAGAATAATGTTATGTAGCCCCAATAGAGTTGCAATTTCAAGTGGTGCTACATGATAGACTAAACAAAATGTGAAATTAAATGAGTCACCTATTATTTGATGTCACATCAACACTGCTTAAACTGGAGTTGCAACCTCCAATGGAATTAAATATCATTACTCAAAATTTAATTGAGGTCACCGAACTTTGAATGAAATCTTTATCAAGTTACACAACGTTAAAAAATCTCAATCAAGTCATCAAACTTTATTATTTCAATTCACGTCACTCTATTATTTAGAGTTAACGCATTTGATGGAGCATGCATGTATCTAAAATTATCAGATGACATTGATTTGTTAGTTGCTCTGCTCCAACTACCAAATTGTATAGATTCTCACTTGTCTTGATATCATTGTTTGATTGATACGTGCACTCGCTCGTGCCTAAACTCATACTTTTGGGGCCATACCTATATTTGGAGAACTATTTGTATTCAGATTTTGGAAAAACAGAAAGAGAGAAACAAAAATAGCATCTAACTTGTACAAGTAGTTTGATCTAACAAGTACAAACACAATAAAAATACTAATATGGACTCTGAAGAAAAATACTCGCTTATCACACTTATTATACTTCAAAAATGCAGTTAACTTCTTTGACAGTATAATGGGAACATTTAGTTTTTTTTTTCCTTTGCAAAATTACTAAATTTTATTTAATGAAAAAAAAAAAAAAAAGAGAGAGAGAGAATATTACAAACAAGAAAAGGGGACGATGTCAAGACCTTCGAAAGGATGTATTGGATTCATGAAATACATGAGTACAAAATAAGGACCATAATCATAAGAATGAAAAATGTTAAAGATTCGTGACTTATAAAGAATAAATGCATTTTCCAAAAAAAAAATAATATTAATAAAATAATTGCTACCATTGACACGGGTATTCCCATCTCTGCTGTGTAAATACTAAGGCCTGTCTAATGGCCATTTTTGACAAAAATCAAGTTTCGAACAATTAAATTTCCGAAAAATGTGGTCAAAAATTAAAAAAATAAATTTGAATTCACGTGCAAAATATTTCATTTTGTAAATATACGATTGAAAATGAATACGTAGAAGAGAGTTTTTGAATAATGGTTGTCAAATAGGGGCTAAATAGTGAACCTTGAATCTCTAAAAAAACTAGTTTTTTCCTTCATACCTCCAATGAACTCGTACGCACAACTAAAATAGGATAAGGGTGTCATTTATATCCACCTTTTATCACATATTTAACTCATTTGAGTCGCAATCCACCATTATGCCATCATCAAAGCAAACAAGGACAAGTCTTCGAACTCTCAAATGCAAATTGGTTTTGAAAAATGAAATAGATATGATTGGAGCAACAATATAATTTAGAAACAACAGTATAACTCTAGTGAAAAGGTTCCCCTTCATTATCACAAAGTTCAAGTCCAAAAAGAAACTCAAGAACTAAGGAATGTTAGGGCTTTGTATACATGACAAATCATATACGAGCAACATAAGAATTGGCCTGAGTGACATATCTCACCCAACGATATGGGTTGTAAGTTTTTGTTTTCTTGGCAATCTGTAGATATTTTACCTGCAAAAGGCATAAACTAGTTGAGACTTGCACAAGAGCATTGGAAAATCAACAAAATCACAGAATGTATTCATGTGAATTTCCGTCTCCGCTGCCTTTCTTTCTAGAGGTAAAACGGAAGAGTAAAATCACATAAAATGTTCGATTTTATCTCTTCCACTTATTTTTGTTGAATGCATTGAAGTTCTTGAGAGGTAGAACGTGTTTAGATGGTAACCTTCAAATAATGCCTACACCAGACTGCAGAATCCCATATTTTCCTTTTCTTTTAAGGGTGATATTATAGGGGCAAATAAAAATGATGCCCCCTACGACATTAGAAGCTGTAAACTTATTTTTCCAGATTTGAATCATTTATGGAGACTCGTACTGAGATCATATTTTGCAGAAACTTAGATGTTTCAGAGCCCTGAGAAATTTCCCAACCAGTAGAACTTCAAAGAGTGAACCAACAACAATTGCAAATTATTTTAGGCTGAGTCATTCAAAATGAAATTTTTTACCTGAAGCCTTGAAGGATTATACATAGGTATGGTGAAGGTCATGCTGACAGGTCCAGCTTCCTTTGTGATATTTCCTATGTTACCAAGCAATGATCACATTACCGGCAAAAAGTATAGGGTAGCACAACAAAACTCAATATAAAATATTTCAAGACACTTTAATCATACCATGCAACTCCTGTGGAAACGTTAGCTTCACCCGTAAAGTGTGTTCAGACTCGCCAACAATCTGTAGCATATCACACCAATTAGCAACTTCTTTAATATGCTGGCATTAAAATAAGTTGAATCTAGAGATTATTCAGTGGTGTAAAACAGCAAGTATATTGCCTTCTTCAGACTCCACTCAAGCCTCTTGTTTGATTCCTTGAAATCAGTCCTCTGTCCTACAGCTCCGGGCTCCAATTCAAAATTGACTCTGAAATTCAATGAGATGAAGGCCAACTCCGTAGTAATTAGTATAACACACAAACAAAGAGCCATTGACAAGACTATAAAAAATCACTACAGGAAGAATGTCTAATATGGTTCTGCAGCCCCACTAGCATTCTTCCTTTCCTAAAATGTTTGAGGCAATAAAGTAGTCATTAATAAGGTCTCAAGAATTCCTATCATAATTAGAAGGTTGGTAGCATATCACTGTTAATAAAAGTTTATGGGCGCCAACACTATTCAAATCCCAAAAACTGCTTTGAGAAAAATCCTTTCACAATATTTATGATCAGACTGGAATCTTTTATGTATTGAGATATATTTGCGACTGTTAAGGTGAATGCACTGAATATAATATCAATTACTGCGCTAAAACAGAGCATACTAAATCATGTCACGAGGTAAATAAATAATATCCAGGGATGAGAGCATTCTACACTTCGTATTACTGGGTTTCAATGTAACAATAAAATATTCGCAGTTGATTCAAGACCAATTTATTGAGACAGGATTTACGACTTTGCATGGAGAAATTCTACATTTGCTAATTAATGAAAATCGTTAATGAAGATTCGTGATGAGGTTGAAGTAGAAGGAGATAATGGTGACAAACATTAATTAAAGCTACTTGACCCGCATAAAAACACTAATCAAGGCTTCAGCATATACATGACTTTGGCAAGACATTCTCTGGATTCTATGAAGATCATTGTAATGTATCAAATCGACGAATTCAGTCATACGAGCAATCTATGTTATACTTGGTTTAATAGAAAATCTCATAGGGCATTTTCCTTGTCCAATCAAGATTCTGGATTCTCAACTATGCACTCACATACCTCCATGCATAAACGTGTGATTAATATGGCTTACTCAATATCCTTGAGGTCATGACATGATTAGGCATAATAAACCATAGTAATCCATACAAAAGACCATTGTGCCTCATCTAAGGATCGGATAATCCAGCTTAATGTCAATGTTTTAAAAAGGCAAAGGTACTGACAAGTGATGCCTTTGGGCAGGGGTGTGTTAAGGTGTAAGTATCTTAAAAAATCGTAACAGGCATTAAACTTTGTTAGTTTGGTAATGATAAAAAAATACACTTTCTGTGTAAGTGTGAGAACACACTGATTAATAGCTCTAATAATAGTGTTTACTCTCCCAAGATTATTAATCCTTCGAAAATATTACAGAGCCCTAGGTGCATGCGGTACAGATTAGCTAAGCATTAACCAATTTAAGAGACAATTTTATTTTTGTGGACATGTTAGTGAGCCTCGACTATTTATCGTCTAGTGAATGACTCGTGGAAAAAAATACATAAATATATACATGTGCTGTAATATAGGAGATTATGCAGTTATTGTATTTCCTGATTTTAGGGAGTTAGTTCTGATTTGTCTCCCAAGATTAGGATATTTCCTGATTTTATTCTTTCCAAGTTTAGCCTCTGCAATTGTAAATATATACATGTAAACAGCCATAACTTCAATAACATTGAATCAACATATTTTGTCATGGTATTCAGAGCTTTAGGCTCTCTCTGGGAATTCTATCGATCTTTTTTCTGGTTCTTATTCCAGAATTTTGTGAGTTCTTTTCTTCCATTGTTTATCTCTATTTGATCATCACCAGAGATTCTTCTTTCCACTCGAAAAACTCTCTGCTGTTCCTCTGTTCTGCTTGAGCCATATCTAAAATCACCGAGTCAGTCACGCGTATGAATTTCAAGCAACTGAGACCCAGGCCATCGAGAAAAGCCACTCTGCTGTTGGAGAAATTATTTAAAATGGTCTCAACTGGTGCGGACACACTTTAAGGGCAGAGGCAAATTGAGTCATTTGCTTGATACTGGTCCTAAGAAGGGAGATCCCAAATATGATGTGTGGGACGAGGAAGACTCAATGGTGATGTCCTGGCTTTGGAACTCTCTGTCCCCAGAAATCAATGACACCTGCATGTTCCTTAATACCGCAAAGGAGATTTGGGAGGCTATCAACCAAATGTATTCTAAGGCTCGCGGCGCTGCACAAATCTATGAGATCAAGACTAAGATTGCTACTTCCAAACGGGAAATTGGACAATTACCGAGTATTCTAATCTCTTGCAAAGTCTCTGGAAAGAGATAGATCATTATCATTGCATCCACATGAAGTGTAGTGACGTTGCAACACGCTTAAGAGGTTTGTTGAAAATGACAGAATTATGATTTTTTGGCAGGGCTTAATACTGAGTTTGATGTAGTACGGGTTCAAGTCCTTAGCAAGGAAGATCTACCATCTCTTAATGAGACAATTTCAATAATCTGTGCTGAAGAAGGAAGGAGAGGAGTTATGGTTGAGAATATTTATGTTGAAAACTCGGAGTTGGTTTCAAAAACAAGTGAAAAGAGTACTGTGCTCAGTCATCCACCGAAGAAAACAATAGAAATGTTGGTAACTTCACAACAAGCCACAAGTCCCAAATAAGAATGGAATAGGGAGAAGCGGACTAGGAAGAGGACAGGGTCAAGCTCATATGGCCGGAGTGCAGTCAACAAAAGATAGCAACTCAAAGACACCATCTGAATTCAACAGAAATGAGATTGAGAAATTGAAGAACTTTTTGGGGTCACTGAAGAAGCAATCATCTTTGACAGGTACTTGTAATCTAGCATTTTCAGGTATATCATCTCCTTCTCATACTCTTAAATTTTTGGATAATATTACCCTAAACACATGGGTCATTGACTCAAGAGCCATAGACCATATGACTTTTTCTTCCACAATTTATTTCATGCACACCCAGCCCTAGTAATAAGAAAATCACTGTGGCTGATGGTTCTTCACTACTTGATGTGGACATCATTTTCCTTTTGCTATTTGGATCCTTTACTTTTATTTATGTTTTGTTATTGGGTTTGTAGTATTGGGTTGGCCCAAGCCCATTACTTTTTAGGTTTGTTGATTTCTCTATTTATAAGGTTTGTATTGAACATGGAAAAACAGACTATGATTATATGAAATGAAAATGGTTTTGGCTCTCAGCCAACGAAATCTCCTTCCCCCGATTCTCTTTCCTCTCCTCCCATGTTTCTTCTCCGGATTCTCCCCCTTTTTTGCTGCCTTCTTCTGCTTCTGCTTTTCTTGTTGTGGTTCTGCTGAAATACTTCCCTGCTTCTCTGTTCTCAAGGAGTTCAATCAATTGACGATGCAGTCATCACCCATAGATGTTTTCCGGTACTTTGATATATGTTTTGTTTAGTTTAAATTGGGCTTCTATTATTGGGTTTGGCCCAAGCCCATTTACTTTCTAGGTTTGTTGGTTTCTCTATTTATATGGCCTGGTAATGTAATTTCAAGACAGTCGATGATGAATTGAATGAAAAATAGCATCACTTGGAGCGAAAGTTTTCCTCTACGGTCTTCCTCTTGCTCTCTTCTCCTCTGGTTTCTTCCCCCTTCTCTTCGATTCTCCCCCCTTTCTTGCTGGCCATTTCTTCCTTGCTGACGTAGACATCACCTCTTTTGTTATTATTGAACCAGTTACATATTTTATTTAGTTGGGGTTGAATTATGGGATGGGCCAAGCCCCTCTTATCCCTCGTGCTCTCTTCTCCTCCAGGTTTTTCCCCCCTCCGGCGCTCCCTCCTTTCTTGCTGCCCATTTCTTCCCTGCTTTAAGCTGCAATCGAATTCTCAATTCATTCTACATTAAAGTTGTATCAGAGCTAAACCTAGTTTCTTTGATCAAAACACTGCTTAAATTTGCTACCTGCAGACAAAGCAACCTGGGAACTATTGATGTCTTCCTCCATTCACAGAAGTTGGGAGTTGTGAATAGTGTATTGCATCCCCTATTGTGATCACATCTATAATCGATACACTTGATCTTAACGTCATTGAGAAATTGCCTATAGCAAAGCCATCAGAGTCGAAAATTTCATATAGCCTAGATTTCGTGCCTACTATCCTGCATGACTTTCACATCAACTTTGTATTACCTCAATTACATGATACTCCACGGATTGCCACATTGTTCTCTAAAGGCCATTACTCGATTACACATTTTTTCTACCGACATTTTATCGACATATTATGTTAGCCTATTATTCTATTGACAATGTTCCTAAATTTCATGCCAAGTTTAAAACACAAATAATCTTCAATCGTGAAGTTTTTTAACTTACTTCAACATACAATAGAAGTTAGGTACACTACTAATAATTACTATATTTTATTGTGCATCTCTTTGATCTGATTTCCTTAAAATGTGAAGAAAAAGTTTTTGGATCACTCATATAAAGGTTTCCTCTTTGACTGGACATATCACTTAAATGAAAGTTACATTTTCAATGTAGAATAATTGTTTCCTAATCGGGGTCTATTCGAGCCTTCATGTTGCAATCTTTTATCTCTACAGCCAGTCTCCGATGCTAACTTCTTGTGCTCCTCATTATGCACAACAACATGAAGATTTTGGAGATGAGGTGCACGAGTGTTTACTATTTGGAGTTTAGCATTGGTATTTAATTAAAAAGAGAGATCGTCCGCGTTGGTTGGATCATATTCTTGGGGATATGTTGCATCTTTCTTTGTTAACAATTGTGGAGTTTCAATATTCGGTTATCATGAAAGATCGTCTTCTGTAGCATGACTTGGAGTCTTTTTGTATCGGACTTATTGCAGCCCGTTTGTGAGTCGTCCACTGGACAAAGTCGAGTTTTTCTCCCTCTCCTGGAAAGTTGTTGCGGACATCATTTTCCTTTTGCTATGTTTTGTTATTGGAATTGTAGTATTGGGTTGACTCAAGCCCATTACTTTCCGAGTTTGTTGATTTCTCTATTTATAAGGTTTGTATTGAACATGGAAAAACAAGCAATGATTATACGAAATGAAAATGTTTTTGGCTTGCAGCCAACGAAACCTCCTTCCCATGATTCTCTTTCCTCTCCTCCCCTGTTTCTTCTTCGGTTTCTCCCCTTTCTTGCTGCCTTCTTTAGCTTATGCTCTTCTTACTGTGGTTCTGCTGAATACTTCCCTAATTCTTTATTTTTAAGGAGTTCAATCTATTGATCCTACGTCACTGCTATTGCCAGTCAAGGAGATATTTTTATTAATGATTCACTTACACCGAAAATGTCCATGTTCCAAAATTGTTCACCAACCTTATATCTAACCAAAAACTAACCAAAGATGCTAATTGCAATTTGATTTTTTTATCCCTCTCATTGTGTATTTCAGGAACAGGGTACGAGGAAGATGATTGGTTGTGTAGCATTTGTTCATGTCCATTCTCAACATAGGGGCAAGCTCGATCCAAAGGCTCTCAAATGTGTCTTTGTTAGTTAATCATCTACTAAAAAAAGCTATAAGTGCTATCATCCTCGCACACTAAAATTCCATGTGTCTGTCGATGTCATTTTCGTTGAGGCCACTTAATACTTTCAATATCCTTATTTTCAGGGGGAGATTTCATTTATGGAAGATAAGGATAATGACTTTCCTTCTTGAGTTTCCTATGTCTAAGACGTCCCTATTAGTTCCCGTTCAGTCCAAGTCCTCATTTGTTCTAGTCTAGTGTGAGTCCATCCTTGAAGTCCTTTCCGTTTCAACAAAAAGTCTGTTGTCCACACCAGTAGCACAGAAAATAGACCATACTCATCTTAAGGTTTATTCGAGAAAGAAAGGGCTATTCTTTGAACTTGTGAAAGTACATCATTTGATCCAAACTCGATGACTCCCGATGACTGTTGACGTAAGTACTCCAACCACTTCTTCCAATTCTAATGTTCCAGATACCCAAAAAAAAAGAAAATGACTATGACCTTACTATAGCTCTTAGGAAAGGAACTAGGACTTGTACCCAACATCCTTTGCACCTTTTCATGTCCTACAAAAAAACTATCCCATAATCATAAGTCTTTCACTAGCCTTAACAGTATTGTCATTCCCAAAACACTATCCGAGGCACTAGGAGATGAGAATTTGAGGAGTGCCATAAAGGTGAAGATGGAGGCTATAGGGGGAAAAAAAAAAGACATGAGATTTGGTAAAATTGTCGAAAGGAAAAAAACCGGTTGGGTGTAGATAGGGTATTCACTATAAAATATAAGTCTGATGGCTCATTAGAGAGGTATAAGGCTAGATTGGTTGTCAAAAGTTATACAAAGACCTATGGCATAGATTATCTTGAAACATTTGCTCCAGTTGCGAAGATGAACGTGGTGAGAGTGTTATTGTCATTGGTGGCCAACTTTGGATGGGTATTGCAACAATTTGATGTAAAAAATGCATTCTTACATGGCGATCTTGAAGAAGAAATCTATATGAAAGTTCCTCTAGGAATTGGCTCTACAAATGAAGAATAAGTAGTATGCAAATTGAAAAAGGCATTGTATAGACTCAAACAATCTCCCAGAGCTTGGTTTGGAAGGTTTACCAAAGTTGTGTTGAGTCTTGGATTGAGAGTTAAGGTGATCATAACTTGTTTGTTAGACATTTAGCTTCTTGGGAGAATTACTACATTATTGGTTCATGGACGACATAATAGTGACGGAAGACAATATGAAAGAAATTGAAAAATTAAAGAGATGTTTGGTGAAAGAATTCAAGATCAAAGAGCTTGGTAAACATAAATATTTTCTTAGCATAGAAGTAGTCCACTCTTAGCAAGGGATTTTCATATCTCAACAGAAGTATGTGATTGATCTCCCGAAGAATACATTTAAATTGGGGTATAAGTCAATTGACACTCTCATAGAGTTCAACCATAAGCTGAGTGATGTCCCAGAAGATGATGGGGTTGATAGAGGTAATATCATATGCTAGCTGGAAAATTGATTTATTTATCACACACTAGACCAGATATAGCATATGATGATGTTAGTTTGATGAGCCAGTTTAAACATAATCCAAAAGAGACATCTCAAGGCGGTGAATAGAATCCTACAGTACTTGAAGGGTTCACCTGGTAAGGGGATTTTGTTTAAATGAGGAAAAAGAGCTTGTCTAGAAGCCTATATTGATGCTGATTATGCAGCATCAATTGATGATAGAAGATCAACTTCAGGTTATTGTACATTCTTAGGTGGAAATCTTATTACATGGAGTAAAAAACAGAAAATGGTTGCAAGATCGAGCGTAGAAGCAAAATTCAGGTAAATGGCACTTGGAATTTGTGAGCTCCTATAATTAAAGATAATTTTGAAAGATTTGAAGATTAAGTGGGAAGGTCCAAAGAGATTGTATAAAGAAAATAAGTCGGCTATCAATATTTGCACATAATGTGGTACAACATGATCACCCAAAACTTATAGAAGTTGACAGATATTTAATAAAGGAGAAACTTGATAGTGGTCTAATTTGCATTCCATTTGTCTCTACAGAGAATTAGCTCACAGATATACTCACAAAGGGGCTGTCTAATACAATTTTTGAGAGTTAGTTGACAAACTTGGAATGGATAACATCCATTCATTAGCTTGAGGGAGAGAGTGGAAAAAAACACGCAAATATATACATGTGTTGTAATATAGGAGATTCTGCAGTTATTGTATTTCCTGATTTTAAAGAATTAGTTCTGATTTGTCTCCTAAGATTAGGAGATTTCCTGATTTTATTCTTTCCTAGTTTAGTTTGAATCTTTCCTAGTTTAGCCTCTGCAATTGTAAAAATACATACATGGAAACAGCCCTAACTTCAATAACATTGAATCAAAATATTTTGTCAACTCATCTCCACATGGCTGATTTCAACATATATATGTAATATTTTGCATGGACACAAGCCTAACCATCACGTGAGAGGCCCAAAAAGCTAGTGCAGGACTCTTAACTAGTGTTAGCCCCTTTCCAACTAATTCCTCTATGCTTTGCCAATTGTCACATTATCTATCAGTCACTTTCGTATTTTAATGTCTTTACATAATTTTGACATATAGCCCCCTGTTTGGGCTCTATCCTTTCAAAGATTCATTTTTTTTACCACACATTCTTTTATAAAATAATTTTACATGTAAACCTAAAATTTTTCCTTATTTTTGAACCACACATTCTCCAAAAAATCACTATTCCAAAACACATTTTCCATCAAAAATGGGGGTCAAACAAGGGCATGGTGCCATAGCTTTAGCCAAATCTCAATGTATAAATATATCAGGAAGAAGCAAATCAAATTACTGGTCAATTTCAATGCTAAATAAAAGAATCAAAATAAATTCAAGTATCAAGTCACTTATTCATAAACTTCATGTGGTACAAATAATTTTCATTTCCCATCCCACGGAAACACTTTTCGTTCTGCTTAGCCTTAAAAATTGTCATGGAACACCGTGAAAAAGGGATTCAATGGGAAACTGACAACATAGAGCTTCACCTGGCTGTGTATGTTGGAAGCGGCATCTCTATTACAATTGTATTAGCCGTAACGCTTGAAGGAAACTCGGCACAGATTTTCAGGATCACTTCAGCCTAAATACAGAAGAAAGCAAAATTTTGGACCAGTTTGCAAAATCCTTCATAAAGAGTTATTAACAGATAGATTGCCAGTGTAGTAGGCACTACAAATGTGGATATATTCCAGAAAAATAAAAAATTATGGTTATGTTTGTTGCCATTTATTCATAGTCATTGTCAAAAGTACAAGCAACGTCCATGCGGAAAATATGGTAATGCATGATGAAGCACCTAAATAAGGGGGGAGATGTTATATACCTTATAATTTCCAGATTCTTCAATCAAAGTGTTAATACGAAAAGGAGGCTTGAATTCCTGGGTAATCCGGTAATTCATGACAGGAAATTCACCATCCGGAGGTACCTAATATGCACAAGAGTAGGAATCAACAACTTTATGTGTGGAAAGAATCTGAGAAGACAAATCAAATGGATCGCAAGCCTTAAACAATTTTGAATCACCCACCAGAGACAATGTTCTGTCTACATCAAAACTATCCAGATGCACAGATTCATGGAAATTGCAATCATCCAAAATTACTGCTCCTGACCCAGAAGAACCACTATAATCTGTACAAAGTTAATTTTGATAATTGGTTTTAACATCTATCGGAGAGTTGTATATAACAAATATAAGAAGTTGAACTTCAAAGATTGTCAAAGATCTATTCACAATAGAGTTCAAAGGTCACAAAAGTATAATATAATCCACGTCAAATGCAAACAATATTATTACATTGCAATAATTCAATACAGAGGAACCGTGAGAATACCATAAATGGACTTCCCGCCTCTTCCAATTGTCAGGTCATCATTAAAAGCTACTCTGATTTCTGGATTTCCACTTAGATAACTCTTCATTTGAATGGTCCCATCAATTTCTGAAGTCAGTATATATCCCTGCCAAGAATTATTTTCATCAGTTATAGTGAAAGCTCACTTCTTCGAGTGATGGATATACAGAGAATTCACAAAACATAGATTACAGGCATCTAGACACAATAAGTGATCAAGCATAAATATTCAAATGAGATTTCTTCCTTCGTATTAAGCAAACAGCTAAAAATAGTTGTAATGCAGTCAAGATATAAATCCGTATACATATAACTGATGCTAGAAGGAAATGCCATATAATTTGCCAAGGACAAAATTACTCTTTATTGTCCAATAAATATAGCAGTTCAAAAAGAAAATAAACATACTAGAAAAATTTTTCTCTTTATGCTAGTCTGCATCATGAGACCGTCCTAGCCCCAAGTGCTCAAGAGATATATGGAGGAGCATCACAAAATTCTGGGGCTGCATCGAACTTAAAATTTGTTCTTCACATGCAAAGCATAATACAAGATTCACTGCATCCCATTTTTACTACTAACTAATTATCAAGTAGATAATCATGGTCCTAGATATAGCCAAGGAATTAGATTAGTCTATATGAAGAATCTATATGGTTGTAACTCAGATATATGGATATTTGTTATTCAATATTACACAATTACTCACACTAGAGCTGAATGTGACACTTATTTTCTCAATTACATCCACAAAGATTTCCTCCCTCTTCCTACCCCCTGGTTCATGTGCCACAACAGATTTTGTAACAGCTGTCCCTGGCATTCTTGTGGATCCTTGCTGCATAAATTAAAGTTGCAAGCATCAGTAATATCACATATAAATCTTACTTGTTAACTAGTTTTTAACTCGGGTTAATTCTACTAGCATTCTATTTTATGTCTACAGTGCAAACCAACTTGATACCATAAATAAAGCTGCAGGACCAAGGGAAGGCAAACGTCCAGCATCAACCACAATTGGCTCATTAAATATGTAAGACTTCAAGAGTTCAGTAGATGTTGTTTGAACATAGCCAAAATCCTGGCACGAGAAGAATGTAAACTGTAATCTTAGACAGGAAATAAAAACATTAAGAACCCATGGAATAGAATAAGCTTTGAGTGTGAAATAGAAAGAAAAAAAATATCTCATAAATTTGCATCTGTTGATATACTTTTATCTAAACATTAATGAGTACTATAAAGTGCAAGACTTCAGAGGAGGACAGTTTATTGAATGAAGAAGTCGATTGTGCTATTTGAATCATGCTGGGGGAAATGTGGAGTAACAGTATTGTGCATTTGTGTAATCCTTACAATAACTTCATCAAGAAGCTCGTAAACAAGCACAAAATTTTTTCGTAACGACTCTTCACTAAGAACACCAAGGTAATCTTTGATGACACGAGCAACCCTTTGTAGAAGCTCCAAGACAAGGGAAGGTGGCAGATTGTTCCTTGTAGTTGCAACAAAAAGCAGGCCAACCACCTTCACATGAATATAGTTTACACCATCCAAATTCTGAAAAGATGAAAAGGAGTAGCACTGTTAACATTGACAATTCATTACTGTCGCAAAAAGAAAGACAAGGAAAATATCTATAACTAGGAGCAAAAGTTCTCGTTGATCACAGACGCCACAACAAGAAAGCCAAATTTGGTGTATCTAGTTTTGAAGTGTTAAAGAAATGAGCACAAACAAAAAATTACTTGCTTTAAAAGCAATTTTATGATAATATTCAATTACTATGCTATATAATCCTTTCTATACAAAAGTCTTAGCTGAAAAGGATTCAAGTTGCTCATGAGCCACAAATATGTTAACTTCTTTATCAATATTATAATAAAAACATTATCAAAGAAAATGTATATTAGTATCTTGTAGTTTCAACAGCATAAAATACCTACAAAGACAGGAGGAGCTTCCTCTTTGCCATCTTCTTTCCAGAACTTCACTTTACGGAAAAATATCTCTGCGCTTCCTTTCTGTATATCACCTCGATCTGCATTTTTTGAAATGATATAATTAGGAAAATATTAAAATTCGAGAATACAAATGAAGAAAGTGTTCAATAAGCAAAATAAAACCATATCAGGCTTTCTACACCTGCACATCCTAGAGAACTCGAAGTCAGGCAGAGTTGTGTGGTCAACATTCGAAAATATATTGAGTAATGTTATATATCTAATAGATAATAAAACGAAAAATCAGGTCTCAAGATTAGCAAGGTTAGGGAAAAAATTTAATAGTAACTGTTAACTGAATGCTCATTATCAGGACAATTTTGAATAAATGCTTTCCAAGTTGGAAACCTTTTCAATGTCCTTATCTTTTGTACTTATAGAGCCTCATTAATCACAATCTTCAAAATGCCATTAAATCATCACCTTTGTCAGGAGCCTCAAACTGTGAAGTTTAATTATTATCACCAAAAATGCCCCCGCCTTACCAACCTCCAACCCAGGCACAGATGGCTTTGCAAAAACAATGAAAATCCCACAGTAGACAAGGGGAAGGACAGGCACGTTATGTAAGTTACAAATATTTTAGTTATGTAAAATATAATTCACAAGCTCAGCAGATAAAATTAAGAATTCAAATTTAGCCTCTGTAAAAGGAACAATCGTGTAGGCGCTACTGAGGTGATGAGGAACTTCGCTACCTTAGGACAGTTAGGAACAAGCAATGCCTTTTTTTTTTTTTTTTTGGTAGTTGGGAAAGAAGCAAAAACTTTGTACAGTTGGAATCAGGAAATACACTCATCCAAAAGTCGAAACTAAGTCTTCACCTACAGAAGTTTCACGCTCATAATCCACTAAATCTTTACATTGTCTGTTCATTTAATCTCAGAATTACAAAAAGAATGAAAGTGAATCTTTTGGTTCACAGACGCATGATTTAGCAAGTTGCAAAGTTAAATGACAGATTGTCATCTTTTTGCATAAAAAATACTCAACTGAAACTGCAAGCTAATATACCATCCCTTGGATAACCTACAGTAAATAACCCTTAAAATGGAAAATGAAATAAATCCAAGCAAGTAAATTACGACAAGTTTTATTATGCAAGCTTTAACTTAAGGGTAAAGAAAAAAATTGCATTGATTATCAACCGCGAAAAAATTACGAAATTAGATAAACGCTGGAATGAAAATAAGCACACTGCCGAATCAAATCAAAACCCCAGTTGAACTAATTCAAGGAATGACATTCAATTCTACAGGATCTGATATTAACATGGAATACATATATGGGGAACTTACAATCTCGGAAGACTATGTTGTCGCCTCTCTGTGAAAGCACGAAGAACTGAGAGATCATGATTACTCTATGCGCTCCGCGTGATTTGAGCACTGCACCGAAACTATTATAGATCTGATTTGGGTAGAGAGTTCTGTCGATCAGTTTTTGTGTGTCGTAAATTGTGAGTGAATGTATATGTATGGTCGAATTTTCGTTTATTTCTAATTTTATTTGATGAAAATTGGGTGCCACTTCGTAATAAACTGCAATTTTAGCCTTCGACAAGAATTAAGGTTTTAAAATAAATATTTTTAATCAAAATTAATATATTACCTAAATTATCCTTGTTACATCACTGTGAATTTCCAATTTCCCTTCTCCCTCGCGGCTTTACCCAAAGTGGTTGAAACACTTGACCCTAAATTATTCTCCTCTTGAAAGCGACAATTTCTTCCTCCCATTTCGAATGACACTACGCCAAATCTATATAATCAACCTCATCTCTTCTTCTCTTCTTCTTTCACCCACCGTAAAGTTCACATATTGTCGCTTCTAACGATAGGAAGAAATTCTTCTGAAGGTGGGAAAAAAAGATTAAACGCTAACTGCTATTGCCACCTCGCGAATCGCTACCTCCATTGTCTCGAATCATTGAAGAGTTATTTCCCCATTCTACTTCTAGGAACCAATATCCTAGTGGCTACCCTCATGTATGAAATTTTTATCGATATTTGGCTGACCAATAATTGTATAGAAAAACTTTGATATACTAATTTTTTTGAAGTTCATGTGTGCTTGGACAAAATTTTGGTATATTGCTATTTACAGATCACTTTTCTAAAACTTTCAATTTCTTGAGTGAATGAGAAATATTATGACATTTTATAAAGGAATATATTTTTATAAAGTAATGATTCGAACATAATCTGCCTTTTGTGAGGTTCTTGCTTTATTAGTATAGAACTAGGCACCTTATGTCTCATGCCATATCCAAATTGTTGGTTTGTATCCTAATTTCTTAGAAATCCAATTTAATACCCTTGAGCAGTTGATAAACCTATACAAATACGCTTGGGTGCACAATCTTAACAATCTTCTTTCTTTTGTCATCTGCATGCCTATGCATATACTTGAATGTGTCCAGTAATCACAATACAAAATTATTCAAGAAAGAAGAGTTCAAATTTGGACATTTGGAGGATGTTGAATTTCATCTATAGCAAATGGGAGAACTGAATATAATTCTCTCAAACTTTAGAATTTTGTGTACTTTTGTGCATAATTGGTACTTTGTGCTCCAAAGCTGCATTCATATTGGGCACCTGTTAACCCGATTCAAGTTGAATATAAAAGAACTCATCATTGTTGTTTAAATCATATTGTAGAATATTAAATAGCAACACTTTGATATGTGGATCAACTTGATCTTTAGAATTCCACCAATATGGATCTGTCAATTCCTATTTGACTTCTTAGTGGCACCCTGAAGTTTATCTAATTCTGAAAATGGCACCCTATCGTTTATCTAATTATGAAAATGACACATTGTCGTTTATCTATTTTTTAAAATGTATTGTACTAAGTATCACTTAACATTATTGTAAATTCTTCATATTTGTTCATTGATTAATTAATATGATCGTTTTATGATTTTTATTGTATAAATAGAACACTCATTTGAGTATGTGTTTCCTGCTGAAGATAGAATTAAAAGTAGACCTTCGCAGAAGTGCTCCCTACAAAAACTTGACTATGTTCGAGAGATGCTAAATGATGTTCACTGAGAAATGCCCATGAAAACTTATTTTGAACAACTATATCAAATGAAGCGTATACCTTTTTTCAGCCTAACTAGTCCACCGGCTTATAATAAGGATTAATGTATTAAAAAAAACAAGATGAGATCCGGTTTTCAATTGGTTGTTTGGGGAAAATTATCCACCGAATCAGTTTTATTGGTGTCGACATGTAGATATTCCACAACAAAACAATGAATAAATAACCCATATGTAACCTTCTTTATATTTTCAGTGCTTTAATACTACATTTATTAAGTTTATTATTTCAAATATCTTTGAAGGGGAGATTGCAGAATATACACTATCAAGTTTATAGAACTTTTGTCTGTTGGATTAGACGTGAAACTTATATCTGATAAAATAATTGAATGTTGGAGGAAGAAACTAGTTGCTAAAGTTTTAGCCGCGCATATCAATCCATAATTGTTTTCTTTGTATATTTTTCAATTTTATGTGGTAGGAGGATATAGGACTTAGATACTAATTTTGTCTAGATGGTAGTGTTTTGTATGATTTAGTTGGAAAACATGTATATGGATGCTAATTTTGTCCAGTTAATATTGGTTTTTATGATCGATTACGGAACAAGTGTATGGATGCTGACTAGTGTTGTTATAAAATTTTGCTATGTTTTCCATTGTATGAATGTTTTATTCAAATATTGAAATGGTCAGGGCTGAAACGAAGTTGCAATTTTTATGACAGCTTGTGCATTTATGCGAAAAAAATAGATTGTATTATTAACTACGCAAATTCACCTAGTTTGGAAAATGACAACATACTGTTTTGGGTCACATGGTCTCGACTTTACTGTGAAACAAGTATTGGAACATCATAGTTGATTTGTTCGGGTTGAATGAGCGAAAATGATGCGAACTGAACACTTAATTAGAAAAAATGGAAGTCATACAATTAAAATGTTCATGTGCAATTTTAGGTGATGGGTCGATTTCAGTCCGAAACGTGCTATGTTTTGTATACCCTAAATGGCAATCATACTTATAAAATGAGGACATGTCGTTTTGGCTAACGTGGTCTCAATTTTTCTTGTACATATTGAACTACTACACGTGCTATATTTTTGTATACTCTACCCCCATAAATGGCACCCCCTACGTGTAAAATGTCAACATGCAATTTTGAACAATTACATATTTTTTCTGTTTTGTAAACCTTGTACCCTAAAACCTAAACGACAACCCTCCGTTTAAACCAATAAATGATGTTTTGGGTCACGGGGTATCGATAGCAATCTGAAACTAGTAAAATTATGTTTGAAACATTATACATGACTTGTGCACGTTCAACGACTACAAGTGCTATGTTTTGGATACTATACTTGCTACTTGCGCTTTTCTTTCTTGTCAAGTATATTGTAGTTTTCTACCAGATTATGGAGTGACTCACTATAGTTTGAACAAATGTCTCGACTGCGACGTCGAAATATAGTTAAAACTTTCAAGTGGTTACGGGCGCGAATAAATCGAAACGAACACTAAATAAGTAAAAATAATAATCATATGTTTAAAACGACCAAATGCCTTTTCGGGGTCTCAGGGTACCGATTTCACTCTAAAACTAGTAAAACTATGTCTGAAACAACAAACATGACTCGTACACGTTGAACGACTATACGTGCTATGTTTTGAATATCATACTTGCTAGTTATGTTTTTCTTTATTTTCAAGTGTAGTGTAGTTTTCTACCGGATTATGGATTGACTCATTATAGTTTGAACAAATATGTCGATCGCAACATCGAAATGTTGTTAAAACTTTCATCTCTAAAACTTTCATGTGGTTACGGACGTGAATGAAACGAAACGAACACTAAACGAGTAAAAACGTCAGCCATATGTTTAAAATGACAAGTTGTCATTTTGGGTCATGGGGTATCGATTTCACTCCAAAACTACTAAAACTGTGTTTCAAACAACATACTGATATATACCTTGAACGACTACACTTGCTATGTTTTGAATACCATACTTGCTGCTTACGTTTTTTTTATTGTCAGTGTAGTGTAGTTTCCTATTGGATTATAGAGTGATCCATTATAGTTTGAGCAAATTTGTCGATCACAACGTCAAAATATAGTTAAGACTTTCATCTCTATACTTTCACGTGGTTACAGGCGTGAATGAATCAAAACGAACACTAAATGAGTACAAACGTCAACCATATGTTTAAAACAACTAGATGTCATTTTGGGTCATTGGGTATCAATTTCACTCCAAAACTAGTAAAATAGTTTTTGAAATATCATACATGACTCGTACACGTTGAACAACTACACGTGCTATATTTTGGATACCATACTTGCCACTTACGTTTTTCTATATAGTCAAGTATACTGTAGTTTCCTATCGGATTATGGAGTGACTCATTACAGTTTGAATAAATGTGTCGATCGCAACGTCGAAATATAGTTAAAACTTTCATCCCTAAACTTTCACGTGGTTACGGGCGTGAGTGAATCAAAATAAACACTAAATGAGTAAAAATGTTAGCCATACATTAAAATGATCAGGGTCACAGGGTATCGATTTTAAAACGCTAGCCATACGTGTATTAGTTCATTTTATATGGATACGAGTGAACATAAATTGAAATGAACATAAAAATAGTTGAAATGACACTTAATCGTTCAAAAAAGCATCACGCCATTTAGAATCACGGGACCTTGATTTCACTCCAAAATAAATCCATCAGATCTTGGAATATTTGGAAGAGTTATACAACTTAAACGAGCTGATTTGTTGAGTATTTTATCCTATAATTGGAATATAATGGAATTTTGGTTACTTACCTTCGTTCGTAGTTAACATTGGTGTCCAGATGTAATGAAACTTGCTTTTTTTATGCAAACGAGTGAAAATAAAGTGAAACGAAGACAAAATTAGTTAAAACGTCATCGAACCATTTATAATGACAACATGCCGTTTTGGGTCACAGTTTCTCAACTTCACTCCAAATATAGTTAAAACTTATTTTAATTAATTTTCATGTGAATACGAGGAAATATAAAGTGATACGAATATGAAATTAGTTAAAACGACACTCAGTCGTTTAAAAGTTAGCATGCCGTTTTACCGTTGATTTTAAATTGTGTATAGAAAGTGAGAATGAAAGTGGGGATTTATGTTTCGGGGATTTGGTAAATTTTGGCTTCAAATTTGACATTTTAGACATTTCAAATCAAGGATATTTAAGATTTTTAATACATGATAAAATAGACTAAAGGCTAATTGACCGAAGAGTATTGCCTCTAGGTTATTTTACCAAACATTATTATTGACTAGGNCCCCCCCCAACAAGGTACATCTCGCGCCTATGGGCCACTATGACTATCCAAGAAGACACTCGAAACTAACACTATAACACTTAAGGCCTTTGACCCCTTTTCTAAGAAATAAAAAAATGTCTATTTGTGCAAAACTCATGACCTTTGCCCCAATCTCGGCATAGACACTATCCTTTTAGATTAGCTAAAATTGCCCTATATTACCTTAGAGGTGCAAAAGATTCCCTTGCCGTCCATTCTCGTTAATGCATCGTTAAATCAACTTAAAGAGAGTTGAATTGAATAATTTTGAAATTGGGTAATTGACACAAAATTTTCTTAACATTTGCCTCTATTGCAGAATACCCCTTATCCTTTTAAATTTGCAGAAATAACCTTTTATGTATGTAATATAACTTTTTTTTTCATTTTCTCAATAAAGCCTTGTGAAGTGGCTAATATACTCTTTTGTTTAAATAAAACAAAATAAAAGAAGAAAAAATACAGAATTAATTGAACAGTAGTCTCAACTTTCTACAAATGAGTGCTAAATAACTATTTAAATATTAGAATTAAAAATAAATAAATATATATACACACACAAACACACACACACACATATATATTCACACACACACATATACATATGTGTTTATGTATATATATTTCTCTCCAACCTACCCCATCTTTCTCCTCCTACCATCACTATCACCACCATTCTCCTTCCAAGGTTCATATTCTCATATTCTGCCACCCAAACCTAAAGTTTTCGCATTCATCAACGGGGTCAAAGAAATCAAAAGAAGATTTTGTCTTCTAACATGGTGGTGGAGATGGTGCCACTGAAAATTCACCATCCTCCATGTACATATTCTTATGCAATGAACTCTAACCGTCAAAGCTACACCTTTCCGATCTCATGTAACTAACTCGAGCCATATACTACGAAAGGGGGCTCCCATTGACGACTGGAGTACTCAAACATAACCAACGCATAATGGTGAAGACGATGTATATATCGAACGTGAGGAAGTTTTATTAGGACCAATGGTTGAAATTAATAGAGAGGGCTCTATTAAAAACTCAGTCTTAGTATATTTCCTAAGAGCAATGCCTAAGTTCCACATAGATTGAAGAATATGAATATGTGCAGCTACTAAAGAACATCTTGAATCAATGGTTTGTTTGAGGAATCTTTTCCTTTCTTTGCAGAATCTCAAAGCATCACTTTTCTAAACTTTTGAATACGTTACACCTATTGTTTTGCACTCAGAACATATAAACTCAATTCATAGATTTATCCACTTTTTCATTTTAACCCCATTTCAATTATTTCCCAAAATCCTTGAAAATTGGAATTCTTGAAATATACTCCAATTTCATTTTCATTTTTACTTTTTCACAAAATCAATGACATATTTCATTTGCTTCAATCATAAAAAACAACAATTTGGTGGGTGGTTGGTGGACTCTAAAAAGGATGTAAGAAGAGGTTTTGGTAGATAGCTGATGGAGGTGAGTGAGGAGTCTTGATAAATCTCTTCTTATGTTGATGGATTTGGAGGGAATTTGATGGTTATTAGTTGTGTATTTTGTTGGTGGTGGTGGGGTAGGAAGAAGATGGGATTGGTGGGAGAGAACTATATTTTTTGTTTTTTATTAGTTATTTGAGACTCATTTATACTTTTTTGAAAATTTTGGGACTCCTATTGTAATTAATTCTCTTTTCTTCTTTTTAGTTTGTTTTATTTAAAGATGATGATATATTTGTTATTTCACAATGTCTTGTTGAGAAAATAGAAAAAAATATTATATTCGCAGGTCATCTATGGTAGTTTTCTGCCAACCTAAAAGAATATTGATTTTTTGCAACAGGGATAAAAGATCGGGAGAATTTTAGGTCAAATTTAAGTGGATTAATGGCAACATTAGCGGGGATTCATCTTCATCTTCTTCACTAATGTTCAAGGTTAGATTTCATTTTAATAGTTCATTTTCTTAATTTTGTTTGCGTAGTTTATAAATATTTGATTTTTTTACTCCTAATGTTGATGGATAATGTTATTTATTCTTTTAATATATGTATTGAGGTATAATATTGAAATTGAAGAAATTGTGGAAATGTAGTAAATAATTGTGTGATGGAATATTGGCAAATTCTTTCGTATTGGTAGTATTTAGTTGGTTGTTTTGGTTTCAAGATATTATGCAAATCCATAATTTCTTATATAAATTAGTGATTTATTAATATTTGTAAGTTATTGTATAATAGAGTATGCTATCAACACTAGATTGAGAGAACATTCCAAGAAAGTTACATTTAGTTATAATTATTTGAGTTTTAAGAATGTGTTGGAAGGACTCGATGATGATCATAAAGTTCTATTGCGCCATCATGCATGTGGAAGCTAAATCCAATTAGGCACTTGCAATTCTCCGAGAAGATCATCTATAACTCGTTACTTCAACTCTTAAGCTAGTCAAATGTGTATTTTAGGTTAGGGTATGGGAAGGTAGGTTTATTCTCGATATTTGAGTTTGACCTTGTTATGGGACTAACTAAGGAAGTGAAGAAGCTATGAGGGCGAATATTCAACAAAATAAAAGATTGTTGAATGAATATCTTGGAGAAAGGTTTGCATTAACTCCTACACAATTGAATACTGCATTCGAGAGTTACTCGAACATACAGGATAAATTTAAGCTAGGATTCATGTTTATCCTAGAGAGTGTGCTGATGTGTAAACACCATAAGGTATTGATTGATATTTTTTCATTGGATGTTGTTGATGACCTTGACGCGCTCAAAAACTACCATGGGGTCGAAGATGTTTATGGATACGTTGCATATATTCAAGAGAAAGCATCTAATGCTCAAGTTGTCAAAACTCAAGCACAAATATGATGCATATGGCTTTCCATTGGCCATGCAGGTAAATGTTAAACCTTATATTTTAATATTTTATCAAATTTCTATGCGTAATAATTGTACGTGTTGTAGATATGGTCATATAAGATTATGCTATTTCTAGCGGCAGGTGGACGATGAAAAAGGACATGAGATATCTTCGGATGCATCATTGGCAAGCACTGGATATCTTGAATGCCAAAGATGTGACCACTATACTTGATGATCCTCGAGTGAGTATTATATGTGTATTTTATATTTTATGTATGTTTATCGACTTACTAAATGACCATTAACTCGTTGAAATGTCGATATGTCAATTCGAAGTCCATACCGAGTTGACGGCTACGCTTGAGGAGACTGATCATAGATACATGCGGGACATGTCTATTCCTCTTAGTCAAGATAGATAGAGGGTATGTAGATCTATGTTTTCTATTATCATCAATGTTTTAAAAATTGGACCCGATATTGACTCAAAGAGCGAAAGGTTCAAGGGTCAGAAAGTCGAATTGGTTTTGAACAGAGATCGAATCGGATAGTTAAAATGTAAAGACAAATAAATATATTTTCAAACTGTAAACAAGATCTAATATACTATTGCTAATTTAAATATTTGGAGAGTTTTAATTTTTTTTATTAATTAAGGAAATATAGAAAAATGGTTAATTAATTAAGCCTTTGTTTGAGTCTCATTTTTGAGTCAAAATGCATTTTAGAATAATGTATTATTGAAGAATATGTAGTTTAAAAATTAGGAAAAAATTTGGGTTTACATGTAATATTTTTTATGAGAAAATATGTAGTTGAAAATGAGTTTTTGAAAAAATAGGAGGCCAAACATAGACTAAATAAAATAAATTACTATTAACACACATAATAGTGCAATATACCACCAAATGGTATTGTTTACTTATCCCACGTCAAAATCTTCTTAAAGAATAAAACCCAAAAATAGATAGGCCAACAATTACTTCATAAGCTTTTTCGGCTATCATTTTATTAGGTTGAAAGTTGAAAATATTATAATTGTTAAATAATTAAAAAATTTACAGAATTAGATAAATCGGTTTCACGTCACTAGTTAGTGATTAAACTTGCCAACTGAATGGTTTTTTATACCGTTTTTGAATTAAGTGATCTTTAAGCTTTATCGGACATATTTTTTTACCAATTCATAGTTTTTTGGTTGAACCAGCCTATCTGGTCCAATTTTTATAACATTAATTATTACATGTAATTTAATTTGTAGTTTATATTTTGTGTTGTGAATTGTGACTTAACTATAATAATTGTCAACTTTCTTATTTATGTAGGAGCTCTATCTTATGGCGGGCTGCATCTCCATGCATATTTCCTTCACCCCGTTGATCTCATGCACAACACCAATCTCCTTCACCCTATCGATCTCCAATCACCTTATCGATCACCAATCACCCTGTCGATCTCGTGCACAACATTGATCTTCATCAGATGATTTTATTGAGCTTTAAGCAGGTACCTGATTGGAGTTATACAAGATGATATAGATGTTCTACGATCAAAGCTAGTAGTTCTATGATCGGAACTAAGAGTTCTGAAATCAAAGGTAGGATGTTTAGATAAGAAGTTGGACTTTATAATTGAGTGGGTAAGAACCCAAATTCATAAAGGAGGGGAGAAGTTGAGGAAGGACGAGAATGGTGATGAAGGGGAAGATGGGAATGGTGAGGGAAGAAGAGATGATAGATGGTTGATATGATGGACCGGGGAGACGATGGGGTGATGGGGATGTAACATGTATGATGGAGGGGAGGTTGACGATGTGACGATGGTGGCGGAGGATATGATGGAGAAGATGATTAAGAAGAGGATGGATGATGTGGCGGTGGTGATTCTGTTGGAGGAAGGGGCGAAGGATGTGACGATGGTGATGGAGAAGGATATGGAGGTTGTGATGGTGGTGATGAATGATAGTAAGAGTCATGTGGATGTATCGGTACCGATGTAGTGGGCAAAATATTGGGATTACCATCACAATACATTACTTATCCCTTCACATTCGAGGCAAAGAAGAGAACATTAGTGAACAACATATATGCCAATCTTTTTTTCTATGTAGAAAGAAGCTTTTGAGAACTAGATTGATGATCTTCACCCCGGGTAATAATTTATGGTTTTGCTAAAAGTACACTAATTTATTTATGCAACCGCAAACTCGTTGTTTTATTTTTTAGATCACATAAGGTAGGGAATTCAATCATCAATGACACATTAACATGGTTTAAAGATGTGATGTGGAGGGCATCGTGGCTTTCAGGTGATGTAAACTCAGGTATCTTATGCATGTTGTTCACATAGAATATGTTGTTATTTTTGTAGGTGTAGTATGATCTAGCGATGGAACTTCTATGAGATCGGGCTAGGAGATATTCAAAGTCATTTGACTGTCCTAGAAGAATAATTATAGACTTTACATTCAAGAATGCTATTAATATTGAGAAGTCATAAGGGACAGTGACCGAGATAGGTATGTATTGCCTGATTAGATGTCAGCATATCTGAGAAGGGTCAAGTTGAGATAGGGAAAGACGTGGAAGAAATGTGCACATCTCTACATTCTCGTAGTAGCGAACTCACAATGCTTTGCAGCTGAGATCTTTTTGCTCACTTGAAGATATATGTATAAGACTTCGACTATGGCTATCTTACATAAGGCCAGCTAGAGGACATATTAGAGTCGACAACGATAATCATTACCATGATGTTTAGGGAAGCAAATATTCAAGTTGAGGATAGACTAGTCGTAGTGAGGAAGAAGACAACAACACCACAATAAATATAATAATTTTTTTACATTTAGTTACTTAGCAGCTTGTCATATTTATTTTACTAATATTGTACTATTTATTTACATGAATGATTGTGGTATGTTTGCAATCAAGTCAAATTTCTAAGCATTGGGCGTAATGAAGAACCAATTAACTAGACTTACATGCCCAAGTAGAGGTTGAAGTTAGCATCCAATTTGTTTGCATATAATTGTGACCCTTAGAGCATTGTAAATATGTAAATATTATAGATTTAATTGTGACTCATGTTCTAATTTAATTTTTTATTTCTTTATAAGTATTAAAGATTTAAATATAAACAAAAACACAATACTAATTTTAAATATTAATATTACACAACAAATTGTTAAAATTTTATGACAATGAGAACATACAATTAAAGGTTTAAACATAAACTACATGTCTGAGAACTTATTGTGAAGAGGAACCTGACTAGTACAGAGCTAATGGTGGATGGTATACTAATCGCACATCTACATCCATGGGAACAAATTATTAAGTGTGATAATTAGGTTAGGAACCTTTGATTCGACTTCATTTTGCACTAAAAATATAGTTTCGGCAAACGTTGCTTTCTAAAAATTAACTGTATAATTATAATGAGAGCATAAAGTGTGTTGTAGAAAAGCTTCTATGCATAATCATTGCGACTACATGTGTACTCTCCAACTTAAACTTTCTACATGTGCATGTATTATTATTCAAGTCCACGATGTATCCTATGTTAGGTCTACTTATCACGGAAAAGCAAAATTGATCTTGAAATTCTACAATACCTTTTTGTTCATAACGAGAGTTTTAAAGAGTTTATCTTCCAAGTCTATTATGAAATATTTCCATTGGCTTACTACGAATGTGCTCGATTATCATGAGAATTGGTAACTCATGACCATTCTTGAACAATGAATTGAGCAACTCTACATTGTTTGATGTCATCATATTATATCGAATTCCTATAAAATATGACCATACCCAGTGTTCTATCCATAGTTTCTCTGTTAGATCCTCTCTTGCAAAATTTGATTTACTAACTATTTCGCCCATGTATTTATTAAACTCTTCAAAATTGTAAACCTTTGTAGATCTCCTAAACAACAACATGATCTCAGTGGCCTGATACTTGGTATTCAAGTTGTCTTATATGTGGTACATTCAGTAACCATGATTTGCATCGGGAAAACTTCAGCTATACTATTTGTTATAGTGTTCCCTAGGTCAGTTACAAAGCCATGATTCTCAACGTCTCCAATTACTTTCCTCAACTTTGTGAAGAATCAATGCATTGCTCGATCATTATCATATCCTCTATGCCAAATGCAAAAGGATAAATTTGAATGTTTATAACTTGACATGTAACAATAATCAACTTGCCTTCATATTTGGCTTTCAGGGCTATACCGTAACTAGAATTAGGGGTCGCATTGAATTAAAAAATCTCTGAATGTATTATCCAAAAGCCATGAAAAAATATTTGAAGTGCATATCATCATCAGTCTCAATAAAGAATGTCGAACCATAATTAGTTATACCCATATTATAGAAATATTTAACCAATTTAGCATAACTCTCATTGGATGAACACATTAATCTTCTAACACGCATTCTTTAATCTTCCAAGCCTTCTAGTAGCTTAGACCACCCGAACTATCGATGGACGTTGTTAATTATGTCTACATGTTTATAAATCATCCTTGGTCTTGAAACTTGTACATTATATGTCTACCAAAACCATGATCTTACTTATTTGTTATCATTACGATGAATACCCACTTGGCAAGTATGTTCTCGTGCAAACTTGCGAAATACAATGAAATCAACTGTGCCAAACTTCATTACTCACAAACATCAATTACAATTGTCGCCTAGATAGATAATTGTGTAGGTGACTTATTTGATTTCTTCACTTGGAACTCGAAGTTGTGGTGTAATGCATTCACGTGTACAACTTCCAGTAGATCTCTCTTGCTATCAAATTGTTGGTCAATCTCGAAATCTTCATTATTTAGAACTACACATGAAGAATGAGAAGATGTAAGTTCTCACCACCTTCCTAATGTCTTTGATTGGATAAAGCAATTAAATACTAGTTTGTAAATGAGATTTTCTTCTCATTGTCTTGAACTATATTCGCTATGAAAGTGCAAACCGCAAGTGTACATGTCACGTTAAGTAATAAAGTAGACTTTTTTTAGTCCGAGTTGTCAATCATTCAAGCAATGTTTATTTTTGATTACACAACTTTAATTAATTTAATTCTAACAATAAAAAGAAACACAAACAATTAAAATTATGATTTTGAAAATGAAAAAATAACTAAGAACTATACGAAAATAATAAAACATAAAAATTTTGGAAATTTCGAAGGAAAACGTGGTTAGGATTCATGGTTTCGTTTAACCGTCACCTAATTAATTTATCCACAAGTCAATTAACAAAATTACTCATTTACGACGTTTGACCCGATTTTCTAATTTTAGTTAATTACTTCTCTCGAACGAAATTAACCCTAATTGATTTTATTAATATCTCTATATCGATTAAAACCAAACAACCGCATTAAATCTTTGTGAAAATAGTTCAATGGTCACATATGATTAGGGGTATATCTCTATTACTTAAACAAACTTACCGTCTCTACTTTTGGTCTAAAAAGCAAAATTTCTCTCAAATGATGTACATATCACTAAACATAATCATTCATTGACAACATAAATGAAAATGCAAGAAATGCAATAGTAGAAAAATAAGTATTTAAACATTAAAAGGAAAATATTAAAATTAATCCAAGTTAGGTTAAGTTACTTTCATAACACAAATATTTAACCCATGTTAAATATATGATATTAGAGAATATTTTATACAATACATTGTAAATAGAAGATAATAATGAAGAAAATACAAGATTCAAGATACAACCTCTTTTGTTGGATTTTTGAAGATGTTAAAAGCTTGAACTCGATTTTCCCAAAATCTCTCTACCTTCTTGAATGTATTCTCCTTGTGCTCTATAATTTGCTCCAAAATACCAAATCAAAGGAAGAAGAAGAGGAAAAGAAAAAAGACAAGAAAAAGACAAGAAAAATAAAGTAAACAAATTGAAAGAAAAACCAAAAGGAAGAAGACGGTCTCTGTTGCTGGTTTTAAAATGGGTACTTTAAAAATTGGCATGGTCAAAACCCTTAATTTTTACTTTGAATTTTTAACAATTGCATATTTCGACAATGCCTTTTGAATTGTAAAAGAGAAGAATACTCTTAAGTAAACAATACAATTACAAAAACCATTTTTATCTAAATGACAATACTACCATTTTAGTTAACAAGTAAAAATCAAACATATTTCACGTAAAATTTAAAACCACCTAACTTTTTCTTATCTTTTTATTCCAACACATTAAAAAAATTTCTCATTTTTCATCTGTTTCAACATCAAAATCTCATAAATTGATCAAACACTAAACAAGAAATCTTTTTTTTTTTTTTACGTTTATCATTTTGAATCGGTAAGTATAATATATTTAATTTCATTTTCGTTAAATTAGAACAACTTTTTAAACGATAATTCTTATTTCGACATAGATTAACATGTAGATAAAAACTTTTTAACAGATCTATAATTTTTTAAGTATAAACAAGAAAAACAATTCTTCTATCGTAACATTCAACTATTACGGCCAGCTATTAGTCGGCCGTTAGTGGTCATAATAGTCGGCCGTTAATGGTCGTAACAGTCAGCTATTAAGCTGTTATTTAAAAAAAATCATAACAGTCCTTGGTTGGACTGATTTTTCGACTATTTTTTTTTATAATTAAAATTTTGTTTCGTCATGCAGATATGGGTGTGATTCCAGTTTGTTAATTTGGTGATTTCGAATTTGATGAAAACGATCAATGCGTATGGAAATGGTCAAGTAATATACTTGGTGGTATTCCAATTTTCATAACATTGAGGACATCATATGCCGAAAATGTACCATGATTTACAAAACAAACTGAAAGTCTATCTCTCTTTGTAGGATATGGAATTTAAATTTAAATTCAACGAGCATTCATCCATTCTGATTCCACATATGAATGTTGCTTCTGATACTGAAGTGAATTATCTATTTGAATTGAATAACACGCGCACGACGTCTCTTTGCGTGATTTTAGTAAGGAAGAATGTTATCGAAGGTGAATACGAAGATTCAGATGGAGGGGATCAGAATGCTAATATTTTTTGGGACCCGATAGAAATAGCTCAGGAGGATGATGTGGTTATTCCGAGATAGTTGTTCATCATCGTGATCTCGTTGTTACACACATGATTCTATCAGTAGTTCACGACAACGAGAATAATAATGAATTTACGAATGATGATTTGATTGCTTTATCCCGTCAAAGACATGAGTGGGGCGGGAGTGCAAGGACTGGATCGAGTGGACAATTATCTAATTCTTCGTGAGTGGTTCATAATGATGAAGATTTGTATGTCGAGCAACTATTTGAAACAAAGAAAGATTTATAGGAAGGGCGCATCAAATTACATTGACATACAACTTTGAGTTCAAAGTGAAGAAATCAAACAAGTCATTGTTGACGATTGTCTGCGTCAGTGACAATTGCCGTTGGCGTTTACATGCGATGAAGATGGACACGACTGAGTTTTTTGTAGTTCGCAAATATACACGTGAACATACTTGCAAAGTGGGAATTCATCGAAATGATCACAGGTAAGCCCGACTAGGTTTATTAGTCGATAGATAATGCACAAGTATTAGGACCCATGGATGATCTACAGACCTTCATATATCATTAATGACATCCGTCGAGAGTACGGAGTGGTCATGAGCTACCGAAGGCTCGTAAGGCCAAAGAATACGCATTGGAGGACATAATGGACTCAGCCAAGGAGAGCTATGCTAAATTAGCCAGGTATTGCCATAACATGGGTACAACTAATCTTGGCTCTGCATTTTTTATTGAGACAAAGGGCAACATTGCTTTAGGATTTTTTTCATGGCCCTTAGACAATGCATTTAGGGATTTCGAAATGCGATGCAACCCTTAATTTTAGTTGATGGTACAACTCTAAAAGCTAGACACAATGGCAAGTTAATTATAGCTACGTGTCAAGATGCCAACATCCAAATTTACTCTATTGCATTCGGCATAGTCGATAGCAAGAATAATCTATCAATGCGTTGGTTCTTCACAAATCTGAGCGAAGTAATCGAGGAAGTCGAAGACCTTGCCTTTGTAACTGATCGGAGACCATCTATAATAAATGGTATCACCGAAGTTTTCCCAAGGTACATCATGGGTATTGCATATACCATATACAAGGCAACCTGAAAACTAAGTATCGCGGCAAATACATCGTTTCATTTCCAA
The DNA here is from genome assembly GCA_903798385.1 of Fraxinus cuspidata. NCBI lineage: Eukaryota > Viridiplantae > Streptophyta > Magnoliopsida > Lamiales > Oleaceae > Fraxinus > Fraxinus cuspidata. The sequence goes on along the minus strand of CAIGRP010026837.1, from coordinate 760 downwards.
GAGAGCGTCCGAAGCGTATAGTGTCGAAGAGTGCAATAAATTCATGGTGGAAATAGAAAGTAAATCATTACCAACATGGGATTATCTAACAAAAATGAGAGTTGAACATTAGGCGAGATCACATTTTCCAGGACATCGATACAATGCATGGTGTCTCAATGCATTATTCAAGAAGATCGAGAGTTACCGATCCTTGTAATTATTGAAAACATTTGTAACAAGTTGCAGTAGTGTTTTAACGACTGATGTATGGAATCACAGAGTTGCAGGAGTATGCTAGCCCCAGTTTAGGAGTATAAACTCTTCAAAACTGTAGAGGTTGCGAGAAAGTTGAATGTGGAATCACTGATGAGTTGCGCTTCTCCGTGAAATGTCCACATAATATGGCTTTCATGATGGACTGGACTGATAACACATGTACTTGTAGTCGATTTCAGTTGGAGAGTTTTCTATGAGAGCATGCAATCGCGATGGCTATGTATAGAGGCTTTGCAGCGAGAACTTTATGCTCTCCTTATTACACGACTGATTATTGGAGAGCAGCATACGCGAAGACTATATTTTCTCTACCGAATGAAGTGGAGTGAGAAGTTCAACCATATTCTCCCATTTAGTAGTGTGTTGCCACCTGAAGTTGACTCGTATGGTCCGGACGTCCAAGTACATCTAGAATACAATCTATCGAAGAGTTTTCTCGACCATATAAGTACAGTAGGTGCATAGCAACATGGCATACTCGCCAATTTTGTACAAGTCAAAT